>JAOVVB010085333.1:0-27912 GCA_028570985.1 Heterobranchus longifilis
CTCAGTATGAAACTGTTTACTGAGGTAATAAATCAAGTGAGAAGTCGGCTCATTTTCTCATTGACTTGTATACAACCAGATGTCTTTTTGGAGCCAGTGGAGTCGCCCCCTGCTGGTTATTAGAAAGAATGCCGATTTAAGGCACTTCCGCACTGGCTTCACTTTTCATGCCCAGAAGTTCTGTCCATCTTTTTATACAGTCTATGGTGCTGAACTACAAAGGAGGATTTATCACTTTGCAAGTACCTGATCTAGCTCTTCTTCAGCGTATTTTTGGCGACTCAGTTCGTTCTCTGTGCCCTCACGCAGCTCCCTCAGACGTTGGGCCTCCTGCTTGGCTGCGTTGATCTCATCCCTCAGCTTCTGCTCCAGGTTCACCTTCTCCACTTCCACTGTGCGGTGCTCCTCCTGGGCGATCTGCAGCCTGAGGACAAGGAGCGGAACAACAGACAAGCGATTATTTTCAATTTTAGTTTGCCTTAGAAGCAAGACATCAGTGGATGCTTAATGAGGCCAAACGAAGACAAATAGCATAGTCGGTGCCAGTGTCTGTGGGCACATGACGTGGAAGAACGTGAGTGTCATGTATGTGTGGAATGTAGGACTTGCATCAGTGATGAATCACCGGAAACAATAGTTAACATGTAGAAAGCAAAGAGCCATGGTCAGCTCAGCTGCTAGGCAGCTCACAATAAACTGACATCAGAGGGAGCAGAGCGAAGAATGGGAACAGCTGCCGCTGTGTAACTTTAGAACAGTACAGTGTGGTAGCCAATGCTCCTGTAGTATCATATGTGTTGGTTTGTATGTGGGATATTTTTAGACTAGCCTCTTGAAAAAGTCTACTTTTAGACATGGGCCTGTCACCCATGACATAATTATTTTTATACATAAAATGTATGCGGTTACTGTAGACCTAATGCTCAGCATAACTATTGTGATTAACAGGTATGTAGACATAGTATATGGATTTTAACCGTTTAAACTATAAATAAATTGTTTCATTTGATCTGTAAACCTAATCAGGGTTCCCACTCTTTAAGACACATAAACGGTCATATAATTTACCGGTAGGCCTAGTATTGACACATTAACCCACTCGCGGCTTCAGAAAACATAGACTGGATGCCGAAAAGATCGCTACAAGTCCGTTCCGCTCCGCAGATTGACCGACATGGAAGATGAAATGAAAAGGGAGCATTCCGTTTCGCATCCGGCAAACCGGAGTTTGAAACAAAATACACACCTAGGTTTATGTAGGCGATGTGAGTGAGGGGCTAAAATACAATTCAAATTTTCCAGGACAACATAGATTATTTCCAGGATATTTGATCATTTTAATCAATTTCCAGGTGTAACCATGACTTGAAAACTAGTCTCTAAATTTCCAGGTTTTCCAGGATGTGTGGGAACCCTGCCAATGTGGGGGCTCTCAGGTGATAATACTACAGTGGACTTTTACTTGAACAGTCCCTCATCTGGCTAAGCAGTTATTTGGGCGTAGGAATTCCATTGTTATATGTAATAGTGCGACACACACAAACAAACAATAAAGGGCTGGAACCAGTACTGTATTTCAGTCACTAGGGAGAAGCACTCTCCTCCTGTCAGGCTAAACACAACAGCAGCGGGAGCAGAGAAGTGTAGAGAAATGAAAGGTGATCCGGAGAGCTCGCTATGGAAAATGTGGGTGGTGGGCAGTCCTGCTAATGCTTTCGACCCTGACCTCTGCCATTCTCTCGGTAGGATTCGAGTGCACTGGCAGAGCTACAATGCCCAGCGAGAAGACGCCAAATGCTGTTTCACCTGACCTGCATTGCAGGGCTCACAGGACGCAGACACAATGTCTCTGCAGACTTTGCAGGAGAAGGTAAATAATAACCCACAACTTTTTTATACGCTAATATTACTATATTTGTGTATCTTACTTCCCTAAAATGTCCCTGAACTGATACAACGTTGTGTGGAAAGAAAACTAACTTATGAATGCCTATCGCATGCAATGTTGTTGTTCTTGTTGGCAGTCCTTTTTCAGGATGTCTGTCTGCACACCACACCCCAATCCAAATGCGGGTGAATTAGCACTAGAGCAGTCATGCTTAACACCATTTCCCACCAGTGAGGCAGAGGCTGGGTCAAACAGCGTTGTAAAAGGCACCCAGGAAATCCAGCTCCAGTCAAAGCCTCCTCCCACTGTCTCCCAACAGGGCAGCCATGACTGGGCCAGGCTACTTGATACCACCACAGGATCTGCTTGAAGGTATGGAAAGACAGCAGCTGGCAGCAGGGATCAGGAAGAAAGACACGGAGCTACAGACAGAGGACATACCTCTCTCTGTCTCTCTCTGCTCCAAAAACATGGATTGTATGAGATGCAGGTCTCTTCTTGCTAGTCACACTGACCTACAGTATAATATAATATCCCTTCCCACAGCATGTGGCTGACATTTACAACACTTTAATGCTGAACAGCAACTCTGAAATGTCTGAGAATCTTAGTCGTCTGCTTTTGGCACGGCTTAAGATTTTCCTTTGATTATGAATACACAAGATTAAAACACAAGCAACTGCAAATCCTCAGTGTAATGAATATGTATTTAAAAATGATTATGCTTTATGGGACATACTCTACTTTATGAGAAACAGGCACAAGACAATTGGTTTGAGTGTCCTTTCTCATCCACCACAAATTAAATTTAAATGTAGTTGCACAACACTACTGAGTTACAGCAGATACATTACACTGTAAAACTTTGGGATATGAGATATAATGCAATGTCTACACTGATCAAGGTACTGCATGTGAAGCAGCCCAGCACTGTCCTAAACAACTAACAAGATGCTACAGTTAGCTATGGTAAGTTTGGGTACCTGCAGAACATGCTGAATAATGTCTGCACTTGTGAGCCTTTAAGATTTATTAAAAACTCTCTGTTTTAATATGCAGAAGCTTAGCTTAGCAAGAGAGAAATGTCAGAGCCAACTTCAAAGTTGGCGGTGGCAGGTGTGTTTTCACAAGTGATCAAAGTACAAAGCCACAGAGGAAACAGACTGGGCTGGCAGTCTATCAGAGGGACAGTTTGACCTCGATGATTTGTCCCCGCTGGATCAGTCAATGGCTCTTTTGCTTGGAATTCAGCAGGCAAAAATACTTTCCACTTCCATATTGTACTGCTCCAATACAGAAATGCACCTTATATATATATATGTGTGTATATATATATATATATATATATATATATATATATATAAAAATAACAGAGCCATGACTGAGATACTACAGTGCAATAGGAAGAGATGTTATTGTACAAAAAAAAAGAAGAATCAAAGGCTGACACAAACACCAATCTCAGCGCAGTCAGTGTAATCTCAGTCTTGTCTTTACAGTCCATTTGCTGTTCATCAGAGCATATATTGTTTCAACAACCTGCGTCTCTTAAACAGCCAGCTGATACAAAGAGCAACACATGATGTGGGTAATAAGGGTAGAATAGACTGAAAGATTTGATGCCTACGAAAGCTCATCTCTCCTTGTTCAATGCCCAAGCAGAAAAAAAGGTATGCAGTTATGTGGCAACGTCTGTCACTGCTCCCCAGAGGTTAAACACTTTCCATTTTGGACACTCACTGAGTTTTCCTTTACGATCATCCTGAGGTCAAATTTCAACTTTGTACACAATTTCAAAAACTAATAAACAGATTTTTATGAAATAAAAAAAGAATAAAGAAGGTGAATACACAAAATGCTCACACTGACCACCGTCACATTTTAGAAAACTACACTTTTCTAGGCGGAGTACTTTTCGTGGTAACTTCATGATAAAACAGAAGGTATACATAGAAATTCCAATCAACAATACCAACACATCTATGACAAGAATTCACTCACGCTGCCTTTCAATCATAGAAAAGCTTCAGCTTCACAAATTCAATACGCAATGTATTTGTGGTGTAGTGTAATACAACTACAGTCAAAGCAGCTCACTTTTGAACAGTTACCAGTTACTTTTCATGTTAAATAATGCCCCAGTACCATATTTTAAATAAAGAAATTTAGAATAGAATTAAAGATGCAAAACATCAGCAGCAAAACATCAAATGCCATTTCATTGTGACTTTAGATAATTTCATGGCACCTTGGTAATGCCGAATGCTTTTAAAAGTAAAAAACAACAACAAAAAAAACAACAACCCTGACCTGTGAATAAGATGAAGCTGTTTGACTATCCTTTAAAGGAATAAGAGGAGACAGTGCACGCTTAAAAGCACATTCCGAGCATTCCTTGAAGTATTAACAGGACGAAAATAGTTAGATTTGTCTTATAGCATTCAATCATTCCTCATGACACTGCAGTTGGCTTTATTTGGGGTGCTTTATTTAAAAAATAAATAAATATAATTTCCAAACCTAAGGCAGCAGTGGCCTGATGCCTCTTAGGTCAGAATACACCAGGTGTCAGCATGCAGTATCTTGCAATACTGCAGACACACACATTCACAAGCTTTTAATAATGGTTGAACTGCAAGGTTCACAGAGGACACCCATTTTTGGAACAAGTCTATCAAAATAAAGAAAGTATTCAGTGTTGCTTCATTTCCTAAAGCAAGTCACCCAGGGACAAGGGCACCAGGTAACAGACCTCAGCTGGCTCCTCTCTCTGTGAAGGAACAGCAGCTCACTGCCAAAAATCACTGAGCTCCACATTGTAGCATGCAGCCTGGGGCTAGACACCTAGCAGAGAAGTCTCATTTTGTGTGCTTGTGTCTGCAATGGATGCTTTTGATCACTTCTCAAGGCTTTCTGTATAATCACAGGTGAGGGCTAGAAGGAAAATAGGCCGCTAAACTGAGAACTACGATATCTCTATGACTATACTATTTAGTATGCCAGAAAAATGTAGATTTAGTATCCCAATACATAGTATGCCAATCGCAGTATGCAAAATAAAAACAGGATCTCCTACTGCATGGTTTGCTTTTTGCAGTATGCAAGCCAGCAGGCTTTTCTGGCTATTCTGACCCACAATCCTCTGCAGGATGCAAGAGGGTCAAAGTTCAAGGCACAACCTTATGACGAAGTAGTATGTCCCAATTGTATGCATACTGCATACTTACTTTGTAAGGGAAGCTGCAGTATGAACTAAAAGTAAAAAGAAAGTGTATGCGATTTGGAAGGCAGCATCAGTGTGTCCCCAATATATACAAGAAGCCTAACTGCATGCCGTGATCATATAAATCTGCGGCGCAGCAAGAGATAACCACACTGTCCTGTGATTTTATAGTCACGCTTAGGAGCCGGCCAAACCCTGATGGGGTCTGCACTCAGCTGAGCTGTGATATGCAGCAGCAGTTACTGAGATTAGTGCCTGTCTGCTATTGTTTAGTAAAAATCAGTCTAATGAATGGAAAAAAAATCCATATCAATGACTTTAATCACAACTACTCAAAGCAAAGCTTGCTGCATTTACCCAACAGTTTAGAAAGGCTGTAATAGATAAGCCACTAGTCTCGCGTAGCCAGAACGATCTCCACAGCACTGTGTGGGGAGGTCTGGATTCAATAGCTTTCACTCCGGTATAGTGGAAAAAACTCCCTGGCCTGTTTGTATTTCATTAAACCAATCACAATCGTGTTGGGTGGCGCGGCCCCGGCTGCAGCGAAGGGACTTTGAGAACCACACAAACGGGAGGAGGGACTTCCTCCGGCCGGGGTTTCCTCCCACTGGAAGTATAAGGCTTTATACCGACACTGCTTACATAGCAAGCCAGACTAATTAGCCACCAACCCAAAACACATTTGTACTTTTGTGTTTGTTTTTTGCCCTTTCAAAAGTCTGTGTGGAAACGCAATGAATTTAAATATTAAATATGGAAAACATTGCATGTGGGAGTTAGCTTGTGAATGCAATGCTGTGTTTCAGGTGACTCAAATGGCACATCCTGATTGGCGAGGAGTTGTCCAACTAGCTTAAATACCATTGCAACACCACACCTAAACTCAGACTGCACTGACATTTCCTTGAACAATGAATGCCTTTAATGGTTACATTAAATATAAATGTGACTTGCTTAAGTCAATTCATCTCGTCATTTGTCTAAAGGTCTGTCCAGTGAATCACAGTGCAGCTCTTCCAGATATTCACTTCCCATTTTCGAACAATGTGGCTCTGTACATGCAATCCTGTGGAAGTTACGACTCATGACTGAGTCATGTGGAAATATATATGACAGAGAACCACTAAATGCAAATTCTGATTTGCATTTTAAAATCATTGAGACTGACAGGATTTCCTGCTCGCTCCCTCCTTTGAATTAATGCCTGTTTCAACTAACATCAGAAGAAATACACTTTCGTGAAATAAAACCTTAACCTTCAGGGAAAAGCAGCAGGGGTGCTATTTCACACAACAAAAAATAATGAGTGAGGCTGTTGTTTAGACTGTCATCTAGTTATCAACTTCAGGGGAAAAAATAAAAACTCGATGAAGGAATAACTCGCTGTACATGAAAGACATGTAAGTAGCGTTGCCAGTCCGACACTGGCTGATGTTAGTTTTAAGCTTGATAATGTATCTTTGTTTATCTAAATACTCATGAGTTAAAGTTAGTTTGAAGCCAGTTTAAGGTAGTGTTTGAGACCTATACTGTAGATAGTGAGTATAAATCTATTGGTTTGATGTTCAAAAAGTTCTAATATGAAGACAAAAAAAGTTGTGCCACATTTAATACTATGTTTTATGAGGAGACTAATGGTATGTATGCACAATACAGTACTTGTAGAGTATAATGTTTTGTTGTGTGGATGGTGGGCAAAACCCTCACTTCTGTTGTAGGTCATGCAGACTCTGCTCAGCTCTCTGCAGGCCCTCCAGGTCTTTCATCATCTTCTTCATGTGGTCCTTAGAGTAGCGGTTCTGGATGTAGGCAAACCAGCAGCCACCCATGCCAATGACTATTGACACCACCAGCATGAAGTCCTTCAAGTGGTTATGTCTATTCACTGATAGGAAGAGAAAAATAAAAGAGACGTTCCATTTTAGCTTGGTAATAAACAAATCAAAATCATAAAATAAACCTACAGATTATCTATATTTCAGCCAGGCAATATATATATATATATACACACACACACACATAAACATATATATATATATATATATCTCAAGAGCATAAGATAAAGCTGTCGAACAATGAGCAAGCTTCACAAGGATGTGGTGTGAAGCTTGTGCTTAAACGTAGCCTAGTCATACTGCAAGTGTTGTGCAGTGACACAAATAGTGCCGGTAGCACAAGTTCAGGTTGCGGTGAGAGGGACCTTGTGCAAAAGACCACGATAAAGCCAGCTTAACACTGCCTATTTCAGTCTGGTAACCAATGCTAATAAACATGCACAGAAAACCAAACAATGGTAACTATAACATTTTGGTAAACATGAGGAGCTATTAATCAAATCTTAATAATAACTAAGTGTGAATATGCGGTCATGTTGTAATTAAAAAGCTATTAAAGGTCACAGCAGCTACAAAGCAGCTATCCCATTTCTAAGAAGCCTGAGATTAGATTCAGATCAACTTTCAGGTGAGGAGCACTTTTACAATCTTAAAATTTGGGTTTGATAAGTCAGTTTGTCATTTGATGATGGCATGCAGCAATTGACACAGCCGGAATTTCAGCCTAGCAAGCCACACAATGAGGCAAGTTTTTCTTGCAAAACCTGCAAAGGGGTGTGCGGCAAAGAGATGTCAAAAGCACAACTTCTACTTCCTGGAGTGAGACAAAAAGGAAGTAAAATTAAGAGGGAATGTCAGTAAAGGCTTGTTTCTCTTCTATGATATGATCAGGAGGACATTCCATCCAAAAACATAGTTCTTTACAAACATGTTCTGACAATCATTAACATAGAGTCAAGTCAAATTACATCATGGATCCAACAGCACACAACCCTCTTCTCATGCACCCTCTGTATGGTAAAAGTCACATCTCTAATGCTGCATTCACATGGATTCAGGCAGATGGTAGACAGACGACACGGGGAGAAAAAAAAACAGTCAGACGGAATGGCAGGGCGGCAATGCATGACGATACGTTGCTATAGGCTACATAAATAATTTTGTGTCTTTTTTTAATGTAATTATTCTAGTAATGCATGTAGTTTCTTGTAATATCTGTCTTGTAACATATTGCCTATGTTTGCTCCTTGTATGAAGGAGCTACGTAACATCCGGTTGTAAATGCCGTTGCAGAGGACAGCAAAAAGTAAAAATATTTTAACTTTGGACAGCAATGCCATTTATCGTTGCCGGTATTCTCTGCCGGCTTCACTTCGTTTTACCCTACTGCTCTCATCCACTAAAATGATAACCGGTTTGCAATCCATGTGAATGCAGCATTTGTCTCTAGCTTGTGTTAAATGGTCTTTCAGGACGGCTGTGTATATTCCTGTAGACTTGCTTGTAAAGTCCAGAACAAACACAGGAGTCAATCAGAGTCAAGGAACTTGGACCAGCTGTGCCTGCTATTGTGTCAAAGTAACAAACCAGAAGTGAGAAACTGAAAATCTACAGGACAGCTGTAAACCATGGCTCCTGTCTTTTCTTAGGCCGGTACATGCAGATCATTACCTCTTAGCCACCAAGAGGACAACCCTCAAAATGAGTTCACGGTATTTAACTGAAATGCATGTGTGCTAAATTTGTCTTGGGTCTGCTTTGTGACTGAGCGCAGATGCTTAAAGGGAAATACTGTGCATAATCACTGAGATAATATAAAATAATGTCCTAATGCTAGACTGTTCTCTTGGTTCTATTTACTGTTCTTTCAACACTATCGGTCCTAAACTGGAAACACAGTTTGCCTTCTGTCATCACCCAACATGACATTCACTGCCTTTCAGAAAGACCACCAAGAGAGCATAAAGTGACATTTAATTAACCACAAAACTGGAAATGTGCTTGGGCTTAATTATTATTACACAACTGCCCACTAGATTAGGATCAACCCATTGTGAGATGTGTCTTAAAATGCTGCTGCTATACACAGCGAGTTAGACGGACTATTAGTGGGACCCCCTGGATTTGAGAGGCTGTCAAAGCCAGACGGCGCTCGCTAATGTCTTCCTCCGGGTGTGACTCTAACAAAACACATCCACAATGACACATGCCAGACACAGACGACTGCACACCGTCTCCCTGTGCAATTTCTTTCAATTTCTTTCAAATGCAAATGACTTCTTTCTATGAAGGTTCATTACATTTCTCTGATGATCCCATATATCTGCACTCCTCTTTCAAATATGCACCCTTCCACTTCCCTTTTAATCCATTTAAGTTGTTTTCCAGTGAAAAAAGATATATAAAGATATATATTTTTCACAACACCTAGTCCAGAGCCTTCCTTTTTAGCTCAGTAATGCAAAATGCAAAATATTAGTATTCAGTTGTCATACTGTAACTAAGCTTTTAAGGACAAACATGTTGTTTTTCATGAAAAAATGGCAGTGATTCTGGGAATGTGTTATCCCAATGTCAACACTACTGATTACGTAAAAAAAAAAAAATAAAGTACTGCCAAGAGGTATGGCAGTTGAGACACACCCCATCTGTTGAAATGTTACAAGGCCCTTAAGAGAGAAAAAATGAAAACCTGAAGGACTACAATCTGTAGTTACAGAAGAGGAGCAGTGATACTGGAGAAGGAGAGGCAGAGGATGAGTGGTGTGTTTATTTGTCTCAGTACGCAGAGGCTAGTGTCTGGAATACAGAGCAGTGTGAACTAACCCTCTGCTCACTTCCTCAACCCCTGAAACCGATACAGGTGGGAACAAGATACGATTAAAGTGAGTAAATGAGTAGATCAGTGAGTAGATGAGTAGGCGGCTAAATAAACAAATGAAGCAAACGAAACCTGACCACAACATATGACAGGGACAAGGTGCTGATGAAAAATGAGAGCAGCAGACAACAGTGGGCAGGATGTTGGTCATGTTGGTGGTAGGCTGTTAATACAAACTCAAAACCTCCTACAGATGTTTCACAGTAATGTTCTTCAAATTCAAGAGAATCAGTTTGGGTTTTTTCCTGTGAAGGAGTTACATGGAGTGTTGTGTTTTATGGCCAGTTTTATGCAAAAGAAGCAGAGTAAATATTGTCTTTCATTTGGAAAAACAACAAAGTATTTTCAGTGCACATAACTCTGTCAAGAATACAGAGTCCTTGAAATCTGTTTGATTAACTGAGTTTTTATATATATATTTTTAAATCTGCATCTAGATCAATATCTCAATGAAAATAGTAATAACAGAAAGCTACAGTATGTGACAGATTTTTTTTGCATCCAGGTAAGTGCAGTCTTTCTACCAAATTTGACTGAATTCTGTTGACAGGTTTTTGAGATATCCTGCTTATTAAATGGAAAATAAAATGGGACTGAAATCTAAATCTTCATTAAGATGCAATGAAACTTAACCCTCCTGTTTATGTCTAGTCAGGATAAAAGTATCGTAGTAAAGTATACAGAAAGTATCTGGACAACAAATCCACTGATGTTATATGAATGAGAGTATGAATCAGAGCAGCAACAGCAATTAAAAAAGAATGTCACGTACTTAGGGGCGCTCCAAACAATACAGTGTCCAAAGATTTGAGCTGCAACTTCTGCACATGGCTGCGATCCAGAATCTTCAGAATAGAGAGCGTCAGAGTGGTGTTCTTTACAGCGAGCCTGAGACAGAACAGACACATGGTCATTTTGCAGGAACAAGGAAGGAAGAGCAAAGGGTGTAATTAATTTTGAGCCGTGTGTAATGTGACCCCTTATCAAATCTTCTAAATCCAACCAAGCAGATTTAAAACACTAATGGACAATAGATACATGCAATAAAATAAATGCAATAAAACTGACATTGACTGATCAGAATAGGTAATGCAATGACTTATCAAGAGAGTAATGTAAGCCGTTTTTATTGCTGGCACTAAAGATGTTGCATCAAAGTCAACTGTGTGGCATCATTCCCACATTGTACATCAAGAGCACACTTTGTAGCTCGAGTCTCATCACTCTCATCACGTTTTCAATTTTCATTCAGTACAAGAAGTCTTACCAGTCTTAGATAAACCACTACTTATTTGTGGCATATTTTTCATTTGGAGAAGATAGAAAAGTCATGATATCCCTTACCTTGGCATGACACTTCCATTAAAATTCATCTTGCGAAAGGCCTCCACATATTGTGGTAGTTCCACATAGGTGATGAGCCATTCCACCACCTCATCCACTGTCCAATTATACACTGATGGGAAAAATAAAAACATACAGTTAGACTGTTGCACTCTTCCAACAAATTCATTTTGAAATGAAACTATAGCCATGTTTACATGGAGCCTTATATTTAGATTATAATCTGTTTAAAAGCCCAAACAGAATAAATATGCTCCATATAAACACCTCAATCAGAATAAACAGACCCAAAGCGGACAAAATTTCAATCAGTTGCAGAGGAGTAGTTTAAACCTTTTCATAAACCGATAAAATATACCATATAAACGACTAAAGTGATTACTTTCTGGCTGCGTTCTTTCGGGCCTTCCGTCTTGCCGTAAACGTGAGGGGACAGATTTTCCTGCTACCGCTTTCAGACCGTTGTCAGTCAGAAAGCACAGGGGACAGACGTTTCTTCGTCTGCAGGGCTGGAGTTGGTACTCGCTCCGGAGCTGTTCCTCCACTCAGCAGCCGAGAAACAAGACACAAACCTGCAAACTCTGCTGTTCATTCACCTGGGGCCTCTTTACAGAAACTTCCTAATTCTGAAATATGATCTAATCTCAGTTTAGGATGACAATTAGGATTTTTGGTATTACAGAAACATGTTTCCAAACTGCATTTAGGAAAAAATCCTATCTTATCTTAGGATAAGAATTTAGCTATTACAGAACCATCCTAACTTAGATATTAGAAGTTAGGAATCCTAAATTAGGATGGAATAGACCCTGTCCTAAATAATTCAAAATAACTGTCAAAAATGGCAGCAGCACTGTTGTTAGATGGTAATGACAAGGAAGATTGAGAACAACATGAACATCGAAATATAATGATTGAAAGACTAATCAAACCGTATGATGACTCTTTAAATTTCCCGGGGCATGTATTAATATCGACTTAATTAAAATCAAATACTTTAATTAAACTAATAAATACATTAAGTTAAGATAAGATAAGATAGGAGGTCTGAGATAAGATGGGACACAAACATGAGTTTAGGAATTGCTTCTGTAATACTAAGATCTTTGAAACTTAAGTTAAGATAGGACAAGCAGTTAGGATATTTTTCTGTAATGAGGCCCCTGATATCTTATCTTCCGCTGCATTCACTGTCACGAAACTCTCCCTGCGCACACACACCATGTATGTGCACACAAACACACACACCTTCTGGCTCTGCTCTTCTCCCCCCAAAAATATGCCTATGCTACTCTTAACAGTACATTTACTTCTCCAATACTTCGAAAAAATGGCAGATTAAATGCGCATGTAAACAGCAGACAGTATTAGATCACATCCCATGTAAACAGTTAAACCGAAATCTTCATTCGGAAAGATTTCAATCAGAATTTTTAAAAGTGTCCAAGTAAGCGCAGCGAATGGGTATGTGGTTAAACAGCTTTTGGGTGTTCACGTCTATACTGAGTGAACTATGTACTTGTAAACCTGTAGCTTTTTACAGTGATTCTAAACAATCAGAAAAAGCAATTAAGATGTTTTTCTTGGGCCAAGCGGTCAGTCAGCTGACCTCAGCCCAACTGACCATGTGTGTCACTTGCTTAAGAACAGACTGAAGGCAAAAAAAAAAAAAAAACCCAGCAAGAACTGAATATGGCTGCAGTACAGGCCAAGCAGAGCATCACCAGGGAAGATACCAAGCATCTGCTGATGTCTATGAGTCAAGTAATCAGTGACTACAAAAAACAAATCTGCAAACAAATATTAAATATGATGACTGTAGCAAAGGTTGTGTTAACTTGTCCAAATAATAATGTCCCCTTTCTACCTTCAAATTAAAGCAGAGTCAGCACTACCCTCATCAATATTGTGATTTTCAACCCAATGTACAGAGCCAAAACAACAACAACGTTTACTATCAAAACACTTTTTTAACTGCACTGTATATAGAGCTTGACGCATGAGACATATTATATGACCATGTGCAGACGTATCCTGAATGATCTATGAGGTATCCTATAGCATAACATACATTGGCTTGCCCACAGTAATAACTGGGGAAGGAAAATCCACTCCCCAGCTCCTGGCAGAGAGTCAACAGTTTGGGCTGTCTGTATTAATGTGTTGTTCTCTTGAACAAAAACCCAGTTTCCTGCCTCCAAACCTCCAGAGCATTGTCAAGAAGCTGCAATGCAGGATAAGTCAGTGCTATGAGCAAAAAAGGGGGAGAAAGGCAGCCAAAAAGGGTGTGAAAAGACATGTGTGCCAGACACAGCACATGAAAAGTGCTCTCAAAGAGCACACGATAGCCCAGCCAAACAGATAGGCAGAAGGAGGTGAGAGTGTGGATGTGAATTTTGTGCTGACAGAGTCAATGATGTCCTGCTCTGCCACTGGCTGGAGCTGATAAGTAGAGTGCACTTTGCTTGACATGCCCTCTGATCAACTGCCTTGCTCCTTTGTTGGGCGAGTGAGAAGGTTAAGCAGGGGTAATGTGTGACCATACTTTCAGTCACAAGGAAATACATGAACTCTAATTTACTGCCTATTTAAAACACTGCTGTATAGACTGATAACAGTCAGTATTTGCAGCATATCAATGCAGAACATAGTGTGCAAAACATTGTTCAGGGTCTACAACTCAAGGAAAAACAAAAAAAGATCTGAAAGAGCATTACCTTCAGAGCCCTTCCATGCGTTCCACAAGTCCTCCACACTGATAAACTGGTCATCCCCATGGAAGCTGTTGTGCTTGGCCTTGGGGTCATGGTAGTTTAGATCTTCTCTCAGGAACTGCAAAATGACAGTGTTTGTAGTTGTTAAAAGAATCCAACTTGCACAAGTTTTAACTGAAAAAAATTATTATAACACTTAAAGAGATGTTTTGCTGATTAAAATCCAGCTCTGTGTCATGGCAGTGTGAGCTCTGTGTGTAGTTGAACGGTATTTGGCTTCCCTCCGTGGTCGCAGCGCACAGAATTCACTGTGGAGCCCAGCATTAGAGGTCTGCCGAGATCCCCCGGTGCATACCCATTGTACGCGGCCATCATCTGGATCTCAACAAACCTCCGTTCTGTTCTGTGCACCGTGACCACAGAGGGAAGCCAAACGCCATTCATTTACACAGAGAGCTCACACTAAGATGACACAGAGCTGGTTTAAATTGGGCAAAGTAGCTCTTTAACATGCCTCAAATCTTACATATTATCTTTTGTTAGAAAACTGAATTTCTAGCTCCATTACTGACACAATCTCAGCAGACAGAACTTTAGTAAGCTTAATTTGACCAACACTGCAATGAAGAATTTGAATGTACCACTTTTCTTTTCACCTAATTCAGGAAATAATGTCCACATACAGCACTCAACAGCACAGATAGACTGTACTTCTGAGAGGGGGTTGGTTGAATAAAATGTACTGTATGAATAGCTGGAGGACATTTTCAGATGGTGTTGGAAATTTTCTGTTGAGGGGTTTGAATGGCACTGTGACCTGTTTCACTACTGTGGTCTTTATGACCCCCATAAAAGAAAGTGCAATTCTTGTGGCTTATGTGTGTTTTTGCTTCACTCACTGTGAATGGAACATTAAACATTGAACCTGAAAAATCGATTTACAATTTTCCACTAACTATTTAATAGAATCGTTTTCTCCTCACTCCTGTAAATATTTATTCTACATTACAAGAGTGTTAATCACCTCCTAAAAGCCAGACAGTGATGTTATTAAAAACCAACAGAGCTAAGAAAACCAAATAGGATATTAGTTGTGACACAAAGTGTAACAAATGTTTCTGGATCCAACTCAGAAAGGTTCACTGCCTTTGTGATTTTTAGACCAGCCACTTGTGGGTTACATGGGTAAATTACATTGAGTGTTTAACACAAATGTTCTGAGAGACAAATACTTATTCAAGCTTTTCAATTTTAGCTGGTGACTGTAAATTTAAAAGGCTGAAATAACTGAGGCTGATTGCACATTTCAGGAGCTATGGCCAATTGATTGGCTTTCACAATGATTATGTAATAGTGTGATGACATTTTGGGAAATACTCTTATTTGCTTTCTGCTGAGAGACTTGCCGCAACTTGTTGTGCAAAAACAGCAAGTCACTTTCTTCCTGAAGTCTTATCATCACTGAGAGATTACATGGCAACCAGCATAGACTCCAGGAAGTTACTGCTCCCAGCCAGGAAGAGTCGGGCACATATCTTCCAGTAAAACTGCAACTCGTCCTTTTTACACTTTGTTTTGTATGTACAAATTAAACAAACAAGATATGACGTGTTAATTAGTGAGCTTTGGAGGTGCTGGTAGCGCAGGAAGAACCAGGCTAGCCATTTCCTGTTTCTAGTCTTAATGCTCAACGAAGCCAACTGGCTGCTGACAGTAGCCTTTCCCTAAGTGTTGAACTTTTCCTTCAAGTATATCTTAAACATGTACATAGCTACAAGTTGAACATAATAAACATTGTGGTGTTTCTGTTTAGTTACGCTTTGGGGGGAAATATGACATTTGACTAGCCTGGCATCACCAGACTAATTTGCAAATGTGAAATTAGTCTGGGACCTCTCAGTTGATTTTCAATTCCCAAGGGCCATTATCAACAGCACAGACGCCTCTGGACGCAATTGGATAGACAACGAAACATGACCTACAACAATCAGAGAAATGCGCTGAGAGACACATGCAGGTTGGCGCTTGGTCTGTTTTGAAACAAACAAAAATGGCGACCTGGGCACAAACTTTCAAAATTTGCAACTTAACAGTACACTAAAATGTGTTTCTGATAACATTTTAGGTGAGAAATAGGCAATACAGTAACAGAATCTTAATTCGTATTTGATCAGCACTGCCTAGTTTGACTGTTGAGTTTCTGCTAAAAGTCACCAGTTAACATGGTCACTCTTTCATCCGTTACACCAGCATGCGGTCGGCACAAACTCTCATTTTACAGCTCAACAGAACACTGTAGGCCACAGTCTCTCCTCTGTCAATCATCGTCTTAAACCCACCTCATATGAAATTAACTGTTGTGAGTGAATCTACCAGGTTTAAGTCGATGGAAATCTGTTTGAATGGGAGGGAGGCCAGACCGATGCAAGTGAATAAAACATGAACTTAGCAGATAGGTCTGGTTCCCATGCTAACATTTGACCAGCTAAAGTTCTGACATTATCTAAAATAATATAATCTAATTTTCTTTAGTGTTAAAGGTAGTAGAAACAACATAAAAATCTCTGGATTACTTTTTAGTATCTCTGTTTGAAAATGAGGACCCTGCATGTTGTACACAAGACACCATGGTACACAGTAAATGGCACCAAAACCCAAATTTATGGCACTCTGAATTTCATTTGCACCCCACTGGTGTGGTGGTGGTCAACTACTGGCCAATGGAACCACAGTGCAGGTTGCCCACTATATTGTAGGCTAACTCAGTCACATACATAACATCTTGCACTCCCACAAAAGCCAACTCATGCAACATGGGTGGAACAAGTCATGATGCCTTTCTTTCTTGATAGATTTGTGTGGGAGGATTTCACTAGAGGGTAGAGAGATGGTCTGTACTGCAGGTGAAATATCACGCTCCTGATTCCTGAAAATATATCCATTGGAAAATTAGCAGCACCTGTATAATGTGGCCAAAGCCCGAAGCTGATTCTTAAAAGCCAGATGCAGACTTTTATCTTGGTCATAAAGAAATCAAATCTCCTCTTTATTTAATCACTCTATGATAACATGAAGGCAGAGTACTATCTTGAGCTGCTCTTAATCGTTTTGAGCTTTCCATTTCTCGGCTCAAAGCCACTACAGATGTGCGATCTCACTGTACTGCACTTGATCTGTTGCCTTTGGGGTATTTGCATGCCAAGTGCCTCTTCTAAAAGCAGAGACGGCTTTGGTCTGGCCTCAACCACATGCAACAGACTGAACCAAAGTGAAATGAGAGAGAGGAGGCCTCCTCAAGGCCACAACATGTAGTTTAGACTAGAGCTCAGGATGTAAGCTAAATGGACGACAGGCAGTGTCTTTAAGGCACCAGTGATGTCTGAGAAGCAACAGAGTTCACTTCCGATGAGCATTATACATCTGTGACTGTTTATACTGTGCTTCATACCGCACTGTATTGAAAAGAAAAGCAGCTAACGCCATCTGTCATGCATTTCAAAAATACAAACCTGTCTGATTATGGGTAAACTAATATTCTTTAATGTGTTTGTACAAAGCATCAAGTATCTACAACATGCACGGCAGTTACAACCACACTTAATGTGAATTAGGTTAATTATTGACAAAAACTTCAGTAAAAAGGGCACTGGAGCGCAAACAGGACAAATCCTCTAGTTACTCAGACATTACAGGGCTATGATTAACTGACCATCTTAGCAGAAAATCCTGTGACGAGTCAGACGACAGAGGATTATGATAATGATACCTGTAAGCCTCTTCAGACTGAATGAAGACCACCACTGTGACTGTACAAAACCAGACTACTCCCTTCAACAGAGCATCAGCTCCTGTTGATGATGCCTTTTTAGGAGGATACTTACGCCGTCTGTCTCTACCACGTCTACATTGCCGTTTGCGTCATCATCCATCTGCTTGTGGATACTACGGATAGCCTCGTAGCTGAGAACTCCATTCTCATCCTTGCATAGCGGCTCATCGATGCGACAAAAATCTGGTGGAGAAACAGAGTCATATCAAGATGGTGTTACCAGGCAACTTTGAAACTCATGGATCACCACATCATCAAGTTATATTCACATTTCTACTACTACTACTACTACTACTACAAATATGACAAAAGCAAGAGGGGGCATCAATCACATTTCATCATTCACTGTTCAATAGGATCAGACAGCCTCTACTTTTTTTGCAAGGTAAAGAAAATCATATGCCAGGTTGAGAATGAGTGCAGTTATGCACAACTAAACAAAATGCCTTTACAGAACATCTTGGTTTAATTTTAGCCTAGTTATAAGGTCTTTCACAGTTTGTGTGGTTCATTTCTGTATGGTACTTGCTCTGTCATCTGGAGTCGACAAACAATCAAAACCGTTACCAAGAGAGCAGTACTGTACTGTACAAACAGTTTGAATGAATATTCTTGAAAAAGATGTTTAAAGGAAATCGTAGTCATGGTCCTTCCTGTTGCTAGGCAATATTACAGAAAACTACAGTACGCTGAAGATCATATTTTACATTTCAGCACCAAATGTGCAATTTTGGCAATGTCATCTAATAACAATATTATTTTTCAATTTAAAATAGAAACAACCAGGTCTGTAAAGACAGATAATTTGTAGCACTGAGGTGATAATTTATTGATTTTAGCTCAAAGCTATATCTCTGTTAACTTCAACTAATCCTGTGATGACTTTTAACCTTTTGTCCTTTTTGCAGAAAAGTCAGAAAGCAAAGTCCCCGGTTGGATTGCCCTTACTTAGCCTCTCTCTCTCTTGCTAATATAACTGAACTGCAAAATTCCTTGACTGAAGACAAAGCCTTGTTTATGTAAAGCCTTTCACTCAATGTGGGGATGTTACCAAGAAGCCAGATACCATGAAAAACAGGCCATGTCCCAGAGTGAATCAGCTTTTAATAATAACGAGCTTTTATTTTATTTTTTATCTGTTGTCAATTTGGATTTCACAGTTCTGTTTCATTTCAGTAAACTTGGGTTTGTCAGTATAAATGTTGACATTCAACTGTATTCAGAATTTTCAGTCAGGCCACTGCAAGGATTTCAGTGCGTAGGGCTCCACAATTAACTGTAGATGAATCAGAAATGTATGTTTCCATGATAAATTATCATGTAATGTAGCCATCTAGTTATCTAGTGAAGCCTGTCTGTCCTCTGTGTTTCCTCTCCTTCCTGAGGGATTAGAGATCCTCTGCCATAGATCAAAGATAACACTGCCACTCCCACTGAGAGAAAACCTTGTTTGGCATGTACTGCAGACACTCAGGAGTTGTGTGAAAGGGCATGGCAGGTTACCTGTAAACAGTAAGTTTGAATGTGTATTTCAGTTTAAAGCAGCAAGGTTGAAGTGAATTCACAAGGATACTGCCCCTGAAACCTCCAGTAGTGTATATTTTATTCAATTCATTTTAGTCTGTCTTATATAACCTCTATGTTCCATGTGCTGCTGCTATCTGAGCCCGGACACTGCAGTTCATTTGTGATTTCCAATATCAGAGAGGCGTTTTCCTGGTTAAATAAACAAGCATATGTCAAACACAGTATGCTTTATTGAGTGTTTCATTGCATTATAAGCACAAAAGAGGAAGGTGATGGTGAGAGTTGGGGCCTTGCTCGCCAACATGAACAAGTAGCTTGCACTTCCTAAGCTTGGTTTTTACCAACAAGAATGTGCCTCTACATAAAAATTTCAATTGTACTTTTCTAGTCACAACATTACAGTCTTCTTGAATAAAATACTTAATTTGAGTTTATTCTGGTTTGTTAGTAGATGGTATTTTTTGGATTGACACTTAAAAAATAAATAATTGATCAAATGAATTCCCCCACAAACATTATTGTATATGTTGCCTGCATCTTCCTCACAACAACATGGTGTAGCAGTACGCAAAACCAAAATGGCCATGCTCAGGTCCATATATCTCAATTGACACTGAGTCATCATTAATTACTGTCACCCACACAGTAGTGTATAATCAACTGCAGGCATTTGGTTGGCATTGACCTGGCATTTACAGCATAATACCCCCTCCCACAGATCAAGTTATCATACCAGTCCATGTTTTCTTTATTCCCAGAACCATATGTTATGACAGGTTGGCTCGGCGGTCAGAGAGAAAACAGAACGTAAGCTATGTCACAGATTAATCTCTGCAATCGTCACTGTGTCCATGAATGCGTCTACATATGGGTGGTTTTGTAGTAGGCAAATTGTGCCTTACATTTTTCTCCATGAACTAGGAAAGCTTGATGTACAATGTGAACTTCCGTGTAGTGAAAAGTTAATTTTTGAGCCAAAGTATGCAAGCATTCAGCTTCAGAGAACCTGCACAGCCACATACCAAAAAGGTAATTACTCTGGCTCATCAACACTGACCATGTTAAACAAAGAATGACAGCCCCCTTAGTGAAAGCCTACCACCTGCAACTCTCTCATACACCCAACCTGGCCCTCGTTCTCATTTGGCTTGCAAACCTCCAGAGACACAAGATAAGATATTTACATACCAGTCAGCCTGCCTTGTTTAAGAGCTCAAGTTACGCAAGTCATTCTGTGTGCCTGCAATGCACCGTAACTTTGCTACAACTGCAACAGTTACGATGTCCTATCGCCATTCAAAATACCTGTCGAGCTTTGAAAATCAGTGTCACAAAAAAATGTATGAGCAACTTGGACAATGTCTCAACAGTTCCTGTTTAACCACATTGTTCAGCAGTGTTTTGCCGAATTGTTGCTAAAAGTATAGTGAGCAAAGTCAAGATAAATATTTCAAAACATAAATCTGAGCAACAGTTGTGCCCACTTCAAAAAACCCTGAGTCATAGTATGTCATAACTGGCTCATACTTCTCCCAAGTAGACTCAGGTTTCATAGTTTACAGTCCGTTTTGAAGTCTCAAGATACGCTCAACAGATGCAACCATGTGAAATAATTTCATGGATTGATGCAAGAGATTATCACAGTGATAAATAACCTCATCAAACAAGATAAGTATTTTTTTTTTTTTTTTTACAAGAGGAGCTTGTGAAATTCACTCAACATGTTTGAGCTTTAAATGAATATTCCATTGAAAAGGGAACACAACTATGCTGTAGAATGTAATGCAGGAAGTCAGTGCAGGAGTATGCTGTTATGCAAGGCCCACGTCACCTTTAACATGCGAATACAGTTAAGAATTGTGGTGACCCAAATGATAAGAAGTGCAAATACAAGATATGTGCCTACATTTATCATTATGTCCTCAGTAGTACTGTGCAATCAATAGTTTAAAGAAGGACAATGTTTTCATACCAATTTAAACAATTAAAGTGTAATAAAGTATTGATTCTAATTTATGATTTATTGGAATCCATTTAATATCTACTACCTCATACACTACGTAAACCCGTGCTCATGTGCTCCACTAACCATTAGATCAGTCACCTCCTGTCTGACTAGCTGGCTTGATCTGAGTTGGAGGACAGGACTTAATGGAGAAGCCAGACTATTCTCAGCATGGCTACATTTAGTGCCTGCACAATCACAAAGATGTGGCACAAACAGTAATACTCCAACTGCCCATCTGTAGTGTCATCGTAGCTTAACAGGTGGATAAAAATAGACTATTAAAATGCTACAACAAATTCGTGTCATGATTGATTACTCACCTGACACCCCATTTTCAACAATCTGACTGTCCGGTGTAGGTGAACTTGGTTTTTCAGTCCAACTTTCTCCAACGAGACACAAGCAAAATATCCACAAGGTCACCAATTTGTTGAACTCCATGACTGGTGTTTTGCTGGAAAGAAGACAGCAGGGTCCCTTGAGAATTCTGATAATTCTAGCAAAACGCATTTGCATTGTTTCTGTCTAGGTTAATCAAAACATTGCTGACAATTAAAACAATGTAGCTACATTGTATCTTAGAACATATGACACCTTTAGCAAGGAGGGGAAACTGAGAGCACACCAATAAATACGGTTACATAAAGATCCCCTGCAGCAACTGCGGACACATGCTATCACTTCTCAAGTGTAATACTTCCTCAATGAATGAATGAATATACACAGACGTTAGCTTGCTAATACCTGGCTTTCGCTAAGTCAGCCTTTAAACCCTCATTTTGCCCGTTTAGCTGTGCTTCGGGGTTCTTGGCGGCGGCATGTTTGCAAACACATGTGACTTTAGGGAGAAAAATAATAAGATTAGGAAAAGTAACAGCACCCTGGTCGGTGTGCGTCTGGTGGGTGGATGTCATGGATGTCTGACAAGCCCCAACTAGCTAGCTAAACATCTCGGCTAACTAGGAAATGAAGTGAAATATCCAACAAAAGGGAGGGAGTAACAAAGCCTTCACACTAACGCTTCCGTGTTTTTTCAGTTTAGGTCGGTGTCGACTTAAGTTACTGCATTTTCTACACACGAAGACGTTAGCTAACCACAAGACACCGCGAGGCACGGTAAAAGAGCAACTGTAGTTTTAGCTAACGTAGGCTACATGATAATGTTAATAACGGTACTAGAATGCTGAATAACAAAAAAATAAAGTTACCTGTCATGTATCAGAGCCAGCAGATCTGTAGTTTCAGCTACGTGTTAACATTGCAGTAGATGCCTGGTCGCCCGGAGTTGAAGCACAGCGAACTCCACCTCCCGTAAGAAAGGTCTCCGGTCTTTCCACCGACCGAGACTGGACCGAAAAAGCCGCAGAATGTGGAAAGACCAAAGACAGTGGGCTTGTCTTCCTCTCCACACCACAGAGTCCCTTGTTATTACCAGCAAGTGTCGTCTCCTAGCGTCCGGAGTGTGTACTAGATATCACGTCGAATTACAGTAATGTAAACAAATTGCTGAAGTGTGCCATCTAGTGGATTGTTTAAGCCACTACACTGGAACACAAGGTCCTTTAGATGCATCACCAATTTTCAACCTTCCTTCTACAGCAGGGATACTTTGCCCAGGGGCCACTTTTGCAAAATGACATGAGGCCAGGGGCCAGTTAATAAACAAACATTCAAAGTCTGCACTCAAACATGTTTTGACTAATGGTACCTGATATTAGCAACAGAAATTGTCTTGGACAAATTAAACACAGTGGTTTAGGATTGGTACGAGGTGGCAAAATAAAGGCAACTTCATCTGTCCATTTTTCATTGAATTGAACCTTTCAATGTTTGCTGTCCTCACTCAGCTTTGCCAAAAGGCAAATCCAGCCTGAGGACATCATTCAGGGCTTAACCCAGACCTGTCTGGAGACCTATCCTGGCACTTTTGTTTTGATGAACAAGCTATTTTTTTATGCGTTTTAATGCACTTTGCCACCTTATTTACATGCAAAGTAAAGAAATAAAAAATAAAAATCCCAGTTCGAATCAATTTGTTTTCATTGTGAATTAGAAAATGGTTGGGGACCCTATCGTGGGCCAGATTTGGCCCCCGGGCCGCAAGTTGAGTATCACTGTTCTATAGTATGTACTTGTCATTAGGGCTGGGCAATGGAAAGCATTTTTCACAGAAGACATTTTAACATGTCAAAAGTAGATGTTATTGATAACTTGAAACTATTCTTATTAATAATGCAACTATGCTGGCCAACCCTGTCATACATTCACATGTCTGCCTTTACATTCATCTGTACTCTGTATGTTTCCATTCATTAATTGACCTAAACCCATTAATACTAATTAAACTTAATATACATGCAAGTGGAACAAAAGCAAGAAAAATACAGTTTTCTGGGTTTTGTTGTAAATTCATATAATTCAAGCTCGTAGCTTGTAGCCAAAATTAAACTTGTTGCTACTCCTTGGCCAATAGGCCTACTTGCATCATCAGGGTCGGATTTTGGGGGGGGGGGATGACAAGAGGCTTCATATCATTGCAATTTTATTATGGTGTCTAGCATACACTTATATCTTAACCATAGATTTAAACATTATAAGTACCTTACTATCTTATACGGGTGGAGATATTGCACAGTGGTGCATAAAATAACAGTGCTGTTAGAACTGGGCCACTGGGTTTTTATCCAGCAGTATTAACTTTTGGGTCACCGTTAGGTAAGCAATGTGTGATAATACCTGCAGCAGATTATCAACAGGGCATTAAGGTCACATGTAGTACAGGGAATTCACATTTGAGAACTATTGCATACATTTCAATGGCTATCAATCAAAAAAATATTAAGAGGGTAGATATTGTTGAAATATAAATGAAAATGTCGATCTAAGCATGGCTAATGAGTCTTTTATCATGGTGGCAAACTTATTTGGGAGTGGTGTGAAATAGCTAGTGAGAGAAGCCATTGTTTCTGTGTTGACAGTATCTGAGACAATTCAAAATTGTGAATGCAAGGAAAGGCCACATGGACACCCAACTTTCCACTATTTCACCCCCATACTTAATTTATTTATTTATTTAGCCCCTTTTTTACTTCAAAATTAAGGCCAAACATACTTGAAGGACTGTCACTTTACTTTGGCACACATACAGTACAGTATGACCACACATGTTTTTTGTGCATTCTACAAAAGTTGAAATTTCACATTACATAAAATAGTGTCACGTTACTTTGGCACACATAAAGTATGACCACACATTTTTGTGCATTGTACAAAAGTTGAAATTTCACATTACATAAAATAGTGTACTGTATGTGGACGGAGGCATCCTTGAAGGAGACACCGAGGCAAAAAAAAAAATGCACTGACAGCTCACTGAATTGACCATACAGTAGCACATGTGCATATATTTTGTTCAAACTTGTATGACATCTACACCCTCTAAGGACTTGAGAACCATCATCATGGAAATATATGGAAAAGGCCTTCATCCCACTCTTCTCCTTGTGCAGGACCAAGGCTGTGGACATCAGGTGGTGGTGTGATTGTACATTTAGCACTTAGTCCTTGAGTTTCTAGTCAGAAATCTTTATCTTCGGAGGATGAAATGACCATGACCTCCCGGCTCTTAAAGTCCCACACTGCTGTGAGATGGAAGGCCATATTGGAGAAGACCACTAGATACTCAAACAGGGCAAATAATGTGTAGCCTGTGAAAAGAAGAAACAAAGGTATATGATGTGTTTTGGTCAGCATTTTTTAGCTATACATTTTTACATTACTGGTCATATGACTGACATGGTTTTGAATTTTGTGTCATTCTGTTATCCTCCCTCACAGATTAGATCAATTTAATACTTACTCCCTGATTCACAGTACATGTTGTGTTTCCAGTAAAAGAATCCGGCGAAAGCACAGAAGGATACGTAGAGAAGTAAGAAGCGCACTTTCCAGTGGTGAGACTTGGCATCCTATAAGGGAGAAGAAAAACAGAAATACTGAATTGGACTGAAATGCTGCAAATTACATGAGGGATTTCAGTCTGTAGTGTGTGTAATTTGGCATTCCTTACCTCAGGACTTAATGAATACTTCTTAATAGTCTTCCATAAACGGCAGGTTATCAGCATGTAGATGAGGGAACTGACTAGGAAGAGGACGAAACCTTCCTTATGTACAACTGAGGAGCAAAAATATGCAAAGAGAGTGGAGCATTTGATCAGTATAACACAGTAGCCAAATAAAAGTTCAACTTTGAGTCAATGCATCAACAGGCCTGTCACAGTGGTGGCCCAACTCTATATCATACTTCAATCAATTGAAAATATAATACTTTGCTGGTCCTTTTTTAAAATTACTAATTTAATGTACGCCCGGTAAGGTCATTCATTTTGCTGAATCGAAGATGAAGAGTTTAGAATATAAATTAAGCTAAATTTGCAATTTTCACGAACCATTAAAACCTATCCCAGATTATTATTATTAGTAGTAGTATTGCACCAATATTTCAAAGCCTTCAAAAACATTCAAAATCAAATCAAAATCTCTGTTAACTTTGGTAAATTAAAGCTTCAGACAGAGGTTTGAATAAAACCTCTCCAATAAAAACGATGGATTACTCACAGTATGTTTCACTGGACGATACGTATGTGAGGAGCAAGAGGCCGAGGTTTTCACACAGAGCAAAGGCCAGGTTGAAGCAACTGAGTGAACTTTCAGGGAACCTCGAGGCAAAACGTGTCTTGTAAAATTTAAAGTAGGTAAATGCCACCAGGAGCCTCGGTGCTGAGTGCAGTCCGATACAGAACCGCCATATGTGGCACTCAGGACTTAGGCTTATTGAGGCACTGATAGATGGCAGGTAATTAGGAACCTGAAAAAAACACAGTAATGATTTAGCATATCATTAGCATAAAAGAAAACATGGTTGGTGGTAGGGCTGGGCAATATATCAATATTGTATCGATATTGTGATATGACATAGTCTTAGATTTTGGATATGGTAATATGGCATGAGCGTTGTCTTTTCCCGGTTTTAAAGGCTGCATTACATGTAATTTTCTGAACTTACCAGATGAGGTATTTTGTCAAAAATATCCTGATATTTGATTTATTCCATATCGCCCAGCCCTAGTTGGTGGTTCAGTGGGTAAAATAAGGAAATTACCTGGCAATGTGTACCAGTAGAGTCCTCAAAATGAAAAACAGAGGATATGAGGACACAGGTTATTAGTCCAAGCAGTGGTAGGCACACAGTACTCACAACACAGGTGGCGAATGATACCCTGATGACCAGGGGCCTCTCATGCCCCAAGATACTTGAGCCTTGTAGCATCTTGGTCTGAAACAGTGAAAAAACATCTTGCAAAGGTGATCACACACACAGGCAAATGTAATGCATGTGGCATGAATAACTTTCTCAGTCAAAATACAATATATAAGGGAGGCCTATTTATGGAATGTATGCAAAGTTATATGCTGTCAATACTCATTGAATTATTTTGGGACATTTTGTTCATATGCATGCATTTAGTGAATATCTAAAGTCTGAAAAACGAAATCAACCTACCTCCACTTGGTTTACTGTTTACCAATAATTGCCACCACAAACTGCACGCACTTGGCTCGCCAATAACTGCGTTATTACAATAACATTCATGATATCAGGCTGCAGGGTGGAGCTGAATATTCCGGGTACCAGCAATAGAGTGCAATGCCTTAAAAAGAGATGGCGATCATCCAGCCATCTTACATTCCTGTGACATTTTTATGCATCCACTAAATGGCATTTGGATGCTCCGAGAAGATGAAAATAGGACCGCGGATGCAGCATCCTTGTTGTGCGGCAGCAGACAGCAGGAGGAAAACATCAGCACCCGGAAGAGAAAGTGAGCGGAGGAGAGTGATGAGGGCGGCGCAGCCCATATCAGAACGATGCACAGATCACATGTTAAATAGGATAAATGCAAGCTATGAAATATGTCTCTTATTAATAATAATTAGCCACAATGTAAAAAAAATAAAATATTGCTTGATTGTTATGGGGGACGAGCTCCCCGTGGTGCTGCACCAGAAGAAACAAAGGATTGATTTAGATTTAGATTTGATTTGATTTTTTCATAAACATATCAGAGACATAGCCTACTGTAGCCTGTGTGTGTAACTTGCTGTTTGTGAATCGGATGACCTGTGCTGTGTGTATTACCATGTGCTGCTGCCCCGCCTCTCCTCATTTCTCCAGCATTATCAGTAGCATTTCCTCCTGCAGCTCACAAACAGCTGCATTCGCCCTCTGTCTGATTTTCTTTTTCTTTTCTGCTTTTGCTTTTTTTTTAGTGAATGAAACTTGTCAGGCACACAGCAGCTCAAATGGTATTTGGATCAAGATAATTTGTTTCAGCAAGATGAAACGATGGAGAATGCAAACTTTATTTCGCTTGCTTCTGTATGTCAGTATTTTGCCAAGTAAGTTTCCATTCATTTTATTTTTAGTTTAGGCTTATGATCTAAAATGTATATTTTTTTAATTGTCTGCAGTTTATTGCCGTTTTAAAGGTGCCGTAAGTGGTATTTATTTAATTTATTTTTTAATAAGTTAAATAGGTCTACATTCAGACAACCATCACTGAGTTTTGTCAGTAACATGGGTCCTCTGCTCTGCAGT
>JAOVVB010085334.1:0-13520 GCA_028570985.1 Heterobranchus longifilis
AAAGAATAAGAAATCAGGAAGGGGGCAAATAGTTTTTCACACCACTGTGTATATATATATATATATATATATATATAGTCTTGACCATATGATGACCATAACGAGAGCTCATGTACGAGCTGATTAAACCTCTTAGCGTTTTATTAAACCCTTTGATGAGGTTAAAAGTGGAACATAAGCAGAAAAATTTGCAAGTAAATTGAAATTAAACGGTGTTTTCCTCTGGTTTAAGGTTATGTTTTTAGTGTGTCATTATCACATTTACAAACATTTACATAAAAAAACAAGATATTTCAAGATATTTGAAACACAGATCGTGTCCTTCACATACTTCATGCTGCTTGTTTCAAATTAATAATTTAATAATTTCATAAAACTAAAAATTAGGCAGCCTCGGGAATATAGCCTTGAAATTCAGTCAGTGAAATACTTTACAAATCATATTACTGTCACCCTGAAGCTCCAACTCTGTCTCAAATTATAGACTGAATAAATGTTATTTTGTCAGCCTATAGTACTTAAGTATGCTACCCATCAGCCAATGCAGGAGAAATGTCCTTTATCACTCTCACCTATACAGGATATGTTTTTGTCTCGTTAAGCTCTGTACTTATGTTCTGTTTTACTTTGTGGTTCTTTGTCTATTTTTAGCGTGTGTCAGCCATGTTGTAGTTAATGTCTAGAACCCAGGTTCATGTCTACAATCTTGTTTCGACTTATCAGTTCGTATTTTATTTCTGGATTTAATAAAGAGCCTGCATTTGCACTTCCTATTTTTCCCTTAACTTTGTGACAGAACATGGATGCAGCATAGACATCCTTGTGTATGTGGGCCCAGGAAAAGCAGATCTAGGAGAACCAGAGGTGACTCAACCAGCTCTGGGTCCCAGCTCGAACCACTCATGGTGGGGCTCCCTCAAATAGTTTGTGTAGGTTATAGCTGTTCCTGGATCCTGGGCACTAACAGTATCCCCTACAGCACATCTAAATCCAAGAATGAAGAGCAGGCCTCACGAGACACGGGACAAGGTCTTCTGTGTCCATCTTTTTTTAACCCCTGCCTCTGGCAAAGATCTCTTTGACCCCCAACATATCTGCCTCAATGGGGATGCAATTTCACTTCATGGCTTTGCAATCAGCATCACTCCAGATACCCTGCTGTTCCTGGGATGTGTCTTCATTACTCCATTCTGGTCATTGCTCTCCCTTCCCATTTCAAGGAGGATATTTGTCAGACTTCCTGCTCAGCTGAAGATGTCCCTTCACCCCTCCAACTTCTTGCAGATGTTGCTCCACCTTTTGCTTTCAGTGGTCCAATGCTCCCCCAATTTGGCTTTACTGATAAGCACTGGGCAGAGAAAATCAGGTGATGCAGTGGATCACTTCACTTCTTCTGGCACTTTGCTCCTCACTGTTCCTTCGCCATGGACGTCAGTCCGTCCTCCAACTTGGACTCCACCTTGGACTCCCTGCTGGCTTCACCATTATGGTGTGCCATGCCTCAGATATGTGTATGAGATTGCTTTCTCTCACTTCCATGTCACAATCTACTGCTGTGCAAAAGTGGGCACGTCAAAGAAAAGACACCTTAGAGTCCTCTCTGCCTGGGACCCCGTCCTGATGAGGTTTTTCACTTCAGCAGTCATGTGCTAAGGGGGGTTCTGTCACAATGAACTATGAAAGATTCTACACAACGTTACCCATCAGCCAGTAACACTTTCACATGTATATGGTTTCACTGAGCACCGTATTTTTCATTCTCTTGGCTGTGTGGTTCTTTGTCTAGCTTTTGTCGTACGCCACCCATGTTGTGTTTATGTCTTGGGCGTGATCTAGAATCCAGGCTCATGTCTATAGTCTTGTTTTCTGTTATCAGCTTGTGTTTCACTTGGGAATTTAGTAAACAGTCTGCGCTTGCATGCGCCTTTGACTCGGCTTGCCTCATACGCATATAAAAGAGGTCCTTAGAGTGTGCTTAGAGTGTCCTCACAGCGCTACTGTAGCATGGAGGAGAGTTTTAAGTACTTGCTAATTCTATGTTTAAAAGCAAAATGCTGATGTTTTAACAAAGAAATTTGTACAGTTGCCTTAGACACACACGCACACACACGCACAAACCTAGTGAATGATGCCTTGACCTACATAAGCCCTCGTGTAGAAATACACACATACAGTATTACACAGCTTTCCTACAAAAAGTCCTACACACACCCACACACACACACTTACAAGGAGCCCCTCGGTCATCAGGATCGATGTGAGTACATGGAGAAAATAATTTAATGGAAGTGCATGGCTACAGACATCTATAATTAAAAAGTGCAGCACTACTATCATATTTATTCAGGAGGAAAGAGCAGTGGAGAGGCGACAGTCACACATCACTTCCTCTGTCCTTCTCTTTATCATTCCTGCACTCATTACTGTCTGAGAGAACCTGCTTTTCACAGCATACAAACCTCTATTCACCCGAGCCCTCGAACTGAGAGGGAAAAAAAATTAAAAACATGGTGAAAATGTGAAGAAAGTGGTTGTACCAAAATGGACAAGCTGTATGAACGGTAACATCTCTGAATGTGCTCTCTCTCTCAGTGTGTGTGTGTGTGTGTGTGTGTGTGTGTGTGTGTAGGATGCGGGTTCCGTGGAGCTAAGCTTTGAAGGATATAAAAAGCTCGAAGGGAATCAAGATAAAAGATGATGCTAAAATAAGACTTGAAAAGGGCCACATGTTGAGTAAATAGGTTATACTCCTTGCGGCGGAGCAAACGGGGAGTCAGAAAGAGATAAATAGATATATAAATAAAGCATTCTTAAGAAATTTGCATTTTCGCTCTGGATTGCGGTGTCGGCTAAACGATAGTTTATGCAAATATATTATCTAGTCACATTACTCAGATATTACTTAAAACTAGGTCGGTTTAATTCAGTTTTAAGGTAGCATGGTGGCTTAGTGGTTAGCACTGTCGCCTTGCACCTCCATGGTCCAGGTTTGATTCCCACTTCATGGGGTTTGTATGTTCTACCCGAGCTTAGTGGATTTCCTCTAGGTACTAACTAAGCTCTAGGCTAACACTTAGCTACAAAGCTAACTAGCTTCTAACACAAGGCTGAATCCCAAATCTCTCTCTAACCTCTGATCAAGGGGGATTGTACTAGTTTTCCATTTAACTCTATTTGAGATTCGATCCCGGAACCCGGAAGATAATGGAACTGATATTCTAAAGTGGAATAAGTGGAAATATAAAGTAAGTCTGGTGAGTTTCTCAGGACTGTCCACCACCTCCATGGTTTATTCTACTCACTTTTTGGCTACAGAGTACCTCTAAGAGTTTAACACCACTCTCACCTCCTGTTCATTACGCTAACTGTCGGTCACCAGCTCCACCAAATTTGGAGTCCCAATTTTTTATTCATCTTGGCATTTATTTAATGCATACAGGCTTAAAAATACATAAAGCACACCTAATATTTGGTCCCTTATCAAGCAAGCAAATTCTGCTTGCCTTCAGCAAGTTCCTGCAGAATTCTGATTGGATATCAGATCGCTTTTCTTGGCAGAATCTGGCAGAATCAGTAGCATTCATTTTTTTGTTTGTTTCCAGGCGTGGACCTGACATGGACAAACAAGGTTGAGTCTCGGAAAGCTTCAAGTTAACGAGCTTAATCCATTTCAAAGTGCAAACTAGCACTTCAAAGTAATAATTGAAAGCTCAGCAGTGCCACAACACACATCATGTTCGAATGTAAGAAGTGAGAACCGATCACATTTCATAGGGAAAAAGTTGGCCTTCCTGACTTCGAGAAACAATGTGTTACTTTAGAAACACTCTTAAACAGTACTGTGCAAATGTCTCATGCCAGCATTCATTTCATTTCTTCATACTTTGCTTCCAAAGAGACAGACTTTCTGGTATTTTTTATGTGGTCTTGAGGAATAGTTTTTCAGGCATCCTGAAAGACTTTTTTTGCCTCTCATCTCCAGTCCAGTCCCTGTACCTGATCAGTGTCAAAGGAAGTTTTTTTTTGTTTGGGATCATCTTGACAGAGAACGGAACAAGAGGCAGCTGACATTGAAACAAGAGCTTTGGAATGTCCTTCAAGAATCCAGGAGAACTATTCTTGAAGACTATTTAAAGAGAGCTTGTATAAGAGAGTTCAGGCTGTGCTGAAGAATAACTGTAGTGTTAGTGTTTACTGACATTTTCCCCTGGACTATGTTAACTTTCCTATATGCTTCCCTCCCTCTATTTGTTTGTGAGCTCTTTCTCATTCCTTACTTAGCAAGACATCCTGTGGTTCATCCCCCCAGATTTCTATAAAACCTGATAATACTTTTTGATGTAGTAACAGATGGATGTGACACATATGTATTTTGTATGTCTTTGTCTTTCGGCTGTTCCCTTTCAGGGGTTGCCATCCTCTGCCTCCATCTAACCCTATCCCCTGCATCCTCTTCTCTCACACCAACTAACTTCATTCATGTCCTCTCTCACTGCATCCATAAATCTCCTCTTTGGTCTTCCTCTAACCTACTTCCTGGCAGTTCCAACCACTACTCAGAAAGAGGCACAGGACTTAGAGTGTATTCACACTTGTCATGTTTGTTTAAAACAAACTCTGGTGAGGATACTCAACAAGTGTAAACGGCGACATCCAAGCAAGTGAATCAAGACCCCTTGAAAAAATGGGTTCCAAATGAATACTGGTGCAGTTTGATTGAAATGGAAACACTCTATTGACCAAAGTTATGTAAACAAACCACATCTGCTTCACTAGCATTATCCGATAATGATGTCTGTACCTGAGAACGTTCACTTGTCGACTCTGTATCTGTGACATCTGATGTAGAGGAGGTAGTGATTGATTGGACGGGCATCGAGTGAGAAAAAGTCCTAGCTACAGTATGTTAAGCACATTAGTAAGCACAATAGTGGATAAGTTTCACAAGCTGCTAAAAAGGAATAAAAGGAATACATAATGCCATAAATAACAATGCCATTGCCTAAAAACTTTACATTTAATGAGCATCCAAGGACAATCGAACTGTTTAATGAAATCTGTTTTTGAGTGCTCGTTATTGAATGCAGCCCTGCTTTATTATCACGTGCGATCCTGTACCCTCGTGCCAAACAGGCAGACAAAAGAGCTGGGAGAGTCTATCAAAGAATTATAGATCATTGCTTGCCTTTTATTATTTTTTTGTGGCGGACGGTCGCCACTGGCAACTGGATAAAAGCTAGTCACATAATAAAAACATTTGACGTGTTGGCGAGCGTTTTGTTCTCCATCTGGAGCCGTGCTTGTGTTGTGTTCAATGATTATCGTTACATTTTATAAACTCTTTATGAATTTTTAAAAGATAAAGAAACCACTGTATGTAATCCACATGCCTTCTGTTGTGTCTTTTTGTCTAATGTTGAAAATGACAGCGTGAAAACGTGAAAGCGGACCAGGACTTTATACTCTCATTCACTTATCGTTTATATCACTTCATCCTGTATTCAGGGTTGCGGGGGGCTTGGAGCCTATCCCAGGAGACTTAGGGCACGAGGCAGTGTACACCCTGGACAGGGAGCCAATCCATCACTGAGCAGGGCACACACACGCACGCTCAATTTGGAAATGCCAGTTAGCCTAATCTGCAGGTTTTTGGACTGTGAGATGAAACTGGAGTACCCAGAGGAAACCCACCAAGCACGGGGAGAACATACTCAAAAACTCCGTGCACACAGAGACAGGAATCGAACCTGGCCGGGAATCGAAACAGGAGCCAAGCGGTGCAAGGCGACAGTGCTAACCATTACAACACTGTACCACCAGACTTTATACTAGTTAACCAAAAATAAGGTATCATTTTATGCTTTGGTCAGAAACCAAGAGAACCAAACTACTAAACTCACTTTTAAATGTTGTGTGTGTGTTTTTGTGTCTTTCCTGGTTGGCCACCATGTCCAAACAAGCATGTTAAAGTTCAGTGAACAGATCATATGGTTCATTCAACAACAATTTTTTATTAAACCGCATAAGGTGGTCATAAATCTCATTAGAATTATACAAGCTCACTTTGTGTTTTATACTGTATTTGCTTGTATGTTTTTACACATTAAAACAGATCACTGTAATTACTGTCTGATTTTGCTAGCAAGATATAAAGAAATTCACAGATATTCTACTGCCAAAGCAGTAAGTAGGCCAATGTCCTCTTTATTTTTGTCCTCCGGTCTCTTCACATCTACGGTCTATTATTCCTGCCACGAAGATGCATGAGGAGTTTTTTTGTTCCCCCGTGCTGAAGTGTGCTACAGTGATTTCAGCTTCCTGTCAGCACAACTGAACTCTTCAGTGTCACGTTCAGCACTTAGCCAAGAGCAACTTTACTGCAACCCTCCTCATTCCTCCAGAGGTGACAAGAGCACAATCCCAAAGCACGAAACCATTCTCCTGGCTTCTCCTGGTGCTGAATATGCTTATTAAAGGAGTGAAAAAACTGTGGAAAAGCTGTAGTGAGGTACCTAAGTGGAAACTTTCTCTCTCTCTCTCTCTCTCTCTCTCTGTATATACAGTACACTTCATTAGTTACACCTGTACAACTGAACATTAATGCAAAAATCTAATCAACCAGTTGCATGGCAGGAGCTCAGTACATTGAGACATGCAGACACAATAAAGACGATCTGCTGAAGTTCAAACTGAGCACCAGAATGGGGCAGAAAGGTTTAAATTACTCTGAACGTGGCATGGTTGTTGTTCTGTGTATTTCGCAAACTACTGATCTACTGGGATTTTCACACATAACCATCTCTTGCGTTTACAGAGAATGGTGAGAAAAAGAGAAAATCTCCAGTGAGGGCAGTTCTCTGGGTGAAAATTCCTTGTTGATGCCAGAGGAGAACAAACATTTACCCATTTGGCAGACTTCCTTATCCAGAGCAACTTACATTTTTTATCCCATTATACTGTACATCTGAGCAGATGAGGGTTTAGGGCTGTGCTCAAGGGCAACTTGGTGGTCATGGGGTTTGAACTTGGGACCTTGCGAACTGTAGTCCAATGCCTTAACCACTGACCTAACACTGGACAGACTGGGGAAAAGCTGATAGAAAGGCAACAGGAACTCAAATAACATCTTGTTACACCCGAGGTTACACCCGTGTCTGAACACACAATATGTGGAACCTTGAAGCAGATGTGCTACAGCAGCAGAAGACCACACTAGGTGTCGCTCCTGTCAGATAAGAACAGGAAACTGAGGCTACAGGTCACATGGTCTCACCAACAGCAGACAACAGAAGTTCGGATAAATGTTACCCGGTCTGATGAGTCTTGATTTCTGCTGCAGATGGTGGGTTCAGAATTTGAAAAGAAAGCATGGCTCCATCCTACCGTGTATCAGTGGTTCAGACTGGTGGTGATGGTGTGATGGTGTGGGGGAGATATTGTTTCCTGGCACACTTTGGGGCCCTAAGTACCAATTGATCAGAGTTTAAATGCCACAGCCTGCCTGAGTATTGTAGCTGAGTGTGTCCCTTTATGAACACACACCACAAAAAAAAAAAATCTCACACTGGATTCTTGAACATGACGGTGAGGTCACTGTACTCACACGGCCTCCACGCAGTCACCTGATCTCACTCCAATAGAGCGGCTTTGGGATGTAGTGGAATGGGAGAGCTGATAAATCTGCAGCGACTGCATGATGACATCATAACAATATGGAGCAAAATCTCTAGTAAGGAGTGTTTCAGCACCATGTTAAATCTATGTCATGAAGAATTAAGTCAAAAGTGTCCAACCCAGTACTAACAAGGTGTACCTAATAAAGTGTATGTATATAAAGATTTGTGTAATAAATTGGCCCTTCATTTTTCATCTTTGTTTTTCATTCTGAGAAAAATCCAATGTCATTCAAAGATTAAATTCCACAGCAGTGTTTAATTTATTACTGAGTCCTTTCTTCGCAATTTGCATTTTAAATCAAGACTCATTTGTTCAAACGCACAAACTGTTTCCAATTACGTCTGGGGAACAAGCTAACGCTAACTGATGAACAATTACAGCACCAGTGTTGCTCTCTTAGCGCTGAGCATTGATTATTCACGCCTGCAGGTTGGAATTCAGCAAACAATTGTGTGCTTCAGAACATTCTAGATAAAAAAAAAAAACAAGAAGTGAAAGAGTTAAAGCACAATTGGCATCGTATGATTTATTTTGTTCCACGCCAGTCGTATGTTCAAACTGGCAATTCACTCTTTTCAGCTGTCTAACACACTCTCATTATTGATTTAAAGCATGTCAGCACTCAGGCTTGTGTTTATGATTGTTACTTCTCAACCTGTGTGTGTGTGTGTGTGTGTGTGTGTGTGTGTTTTGTAGTAGGCAAGCCAGGCCTTCTCGTCTAACATCAGTGTCTGACCTCACAAATGCGTTTCAGGAAGAATGGTCAAAAATTTCCAGGATATACTGGGATAGGCTTCAGGCTTCACATAACTCTGGACAGGATGTGTAGTATAGAAAATGAATAAAGGAATAAATGAATGAAAATGCAGAAATGTGTTAATGAAGGCGAACCAGCAGGTTTTTGTCAATGACATCAGAACTGTTTGTTACTTCTACTGGTTTAGTTTGAGTATGAACACATTGTGCATTGAGTCTAGTAGTTTTAAATCTAGAACTGACCCCAGTAAAGTTCATTCCTACGTCCAACAGCAGTTTATGCAATTGCTTTCTTCTCCTAACTCATTTTGTACAGCTCTTTTTTCCCCGCTAATTTTCATAGAACATCAAAGGCGCAACATGTGCTGCATTACTGAGTGAAGACATTAAGTTACCAACTTAGAATATGACCCCAAGTACCCAGAACATCTCTTCAATGATTCTACATTATGCAGGAAATTAATATCCAGTGTTTGCTAATGTTATGGGTGTGACCCTAATTAGCAGTGAAAGAGCTCTAACAATTAAGTCATGCACTCTTCTTGATTAGGCATAAACCCTTCAGCAAGCAGCCATGTCTTCCTGAGTAGAAGCACAGAGATGCATTTAGACTGAACTCTGGGGTGATTGACTAGCAAATATGACAGAATGACAACCTGACAACAACATTTCATTCCCATTCAGTCAAACTAATGAGGAATTATTCTTTGTTTCTCAACTTCTGTTAACCCAGAGAAGTGACGCTTTAAACTATAAGCAAAAAAACTTACTAGTGCATTATTTTTCTTTTCCCTACTTTTGGAAATTGAAGCCAGTAGAGGTGGCCTTCCTGCCTCTTCCTCAGTCTTGATCTCTTATTCTCTTTTATACTGATCCCTGGCAGTGACACGGCTATCTGGTTGCGAGGCAAATCCGCCTCTGTATTGGGAAAGGGCAAATATTTGGCTGACCCTTAGTGAGTTGAAATTGAGGTCTAGAGAAGCATCACTGTGGTAATGAATATAGCACTGCCTACATCAATTGAAGCCAGTGCTCCAGACGATGAGTGTTACAGAGCTTGATGTTTAACTTGTAAATTCTTCTCTTGCATTTATAATAGATCTAATGGGGTGTTTGCACGCTCCAGAGTTTCCTCTCCTCAACAAAAGCTCATCATTTTCTCCAGCATAGTGAGTTTATAGCCAAATATAAAATATATACTGACTTTGTGAGTTGACTTTGTGAGTTGTTTACTGATGTGTACTGTATAAAATTTTTATACAAATAATTACAAACAGACCCTACAACAATATATAGGACAAATATATACACTAAGACAGTTATACATTTTAAATTCTGTTTAAGGCATAATGAGAGAATGCTGGAATTATTGGTTGGGATTTTGGGGGCATTTTGGAAAGCTTGGGAAATGGTAAGCACTGTCACCTTGCATCTCCAGGGTCTGGGTTCGATTCCCGCCTCGTGGTCTGTGTGCGTGGAGTTTGCATGTTCTCCCCATGCTTGGTGGGTTTCCTCTGGGTACTCCGAAATCTTCCCACAGTCCAAAGACATGCAGATTAGCTTAATTGGCATTCCCAAATTGCCTATATGTGAATGTATGTGTAAATGTTGACCAGAGGTCCTATCACAGTCTTTAAAAAAATGGAATAAATACAACAGTCACTATTGGATTCCACAGTCCCTAGTTGTACTAAACTTCCTAGATGGCTGGATGGGAGTCCAACATTGTGTAGGCTCCCCTTGCCTGACTCCTTAGGTTGTGGTGTCTGGCACATATATATATATATATATAAAAAAGACAGATCTGTTGAAGCAGACTAACTGTCAGTTGTAAATGCGTAAAAGTTTTATGACAAAGTGTTACTAATACTAATAATAAAAAGTGTAACTTTCTTTCTAAATCCACAAAGTACAATGAGTGCTGATTAAGTGCTTTATTTTGAGTTCTATTTATTTATTTATTTTTTTACTATAGTGCTTTGGGTCGATCTTTTGACTTGATTAGTTTGTACACTATCTTGTTCTTGTTAAGAGTCTTGTTCTTTGCACTTGTGTTTCCTTGTTTTGACCTTAATGATATTTTTCATTTTTGAATTATAGCTTATCCTTGTGTGAAGTCTCCTGTCCCTGTTTTCACCCTTGTAGTAAGAACAAAAAAAATTGTTAAGTCATAATAACCTCAAGAGAAACAAACATAGAACAGAGGGTTAGCAAGGGAAAACTGATTATTGCTTCTTAACATAGGTCATAAAAGTACGTAACATTAATAGACATTATTTAATACTTTTTTGTTTGTTTTTTACTAATGCCAAATTATTGTGATATAAGAAGAATAAAACAAATTTGGCCATTGCTTTTAGGAAAAGTAAGGAGCAAAGTTTATTTAGAAAAAAAAAAAAGCTGTTTTGTTGCTTGTATATTGCACAAGTTTGGTCCAAGTTTATATATTTCTAAAGGGCATGTACAGTATCGCGCAAGTACCACACAATGCCCATCAAGGGCCTCCAACAGGGACACTAGACTGCTTACAGCAGATCAGTACTGCGATCCCAGTGCTGTGTGTATACAGTAGTTATAGGCAGAAAACCAGTTAGATATTGTGGATGGAAGTGAACCCAGAGAAACCTGAGACATATTAGAGTGAAACAATCATACACACATTCTAATATGCATGTACACAAGCTTTGCTTTATTCTGAGCCATAAATATGATTTAAAATGTCACCATCTGCTAATGGGTGCTTGGCAGTGCTTTAATGGTGCAACAGAGACAAAGATGTATCTTTATAAAAAATTTTTGACATCTTCAGGGGAGAAAGGTTTATGCTTTATGGTTAGTTGGTGACAGGACATGCTGTACGATGACAGAATGACTGTATAAACCTGCTATACCTTACGTGTCCAAACTTATCACTTTTGCTTTGCACTAATCTACAAACTGTCTTTGCCTTAAACTAGTCTTTTCGAATGTCTTTGTTGCACCTTTAATCTGTGTCAGTTAAAGCTTGCTACTGCATCAGATCGCAGATTCTTTAAATGTTTTTTTCACATTGTTTTCACACTGAAAAATGTGAGTATTCTCTTAACAGTGTGACATTTAGCCAGAAAATTCTCACCTACAAAACATTGTCTGTCACGTATACTTTCCAAGAACAAATGCACTAATTAATCTTCTGTGATCACACTCTTAGGCACACATGTGCTAGCTCTGCTAGTTTTGCTAATCAGCCCACAGTATGTAAGTGTTCAATTTATCAGTTAACATTATTCAGATGATATCAGCTAATCATGTTGCCATGTTATTTTAAATATTTATGTAACACCTTAGAGATCAATCAGTGGCATTAGTGGCTCAGTGGTAGGTTTCTCACCTGCCTGTGTTCGATGCCCACCCAATGCCCAAACCTCAGCCACTGCCAGTCCCAAGGCCAGATAAAATGGGATGGTTTCTTCAGGAAGGGCATAAATCCGGCATAAATCCGGCATAAAACCTGTGGTAGTTGTTGTGCGGATTAAATGGACCACGGCGGCAACCCCTTGACTGGAGCAGCTAAAAGAAAAAACAATAAGTTTTGAGATCGATCAGGGAGCTTAGCAGGTTTGGATGCTGCTTTTAATGGAAGAAAAAAAAATTGTATGATCAAGAGAATCAAATTATGCATTACAATATTCTCTTGTTTAGGAACTACAATAGGCTAAGTGCTAGACAATCACAAATAAGTGTTTGTGTGAGGAATCTGAGTGTATAGGTGTGAACAGCTGACACGTCAATGCGAGTCAGCAGGTGTCAATAGGTCTTACATATTCACGAGTCTCTGCTGAAAAAAGTTAGGTACGTCACTTTACCCCAAGCAAAAAGATTTTTTCTGAGTGTTATAATTTAGTTGTTTTACAGTGGGCATACCTAAGACCAGGGGCACACAAACATGGCGGCGCCCGTGCAGTCGAATCACTCATCTACTGTATCTCCCTCCTCCTCCTACTACTACTACTAATAATAATAATGAATGGAGAAAGTGCAGTCAAAGAAGAATTATTATTGATACAAAAGAAGGAGAGAAGAAAATGAAGAATAAATACATATCAGTAGTTACAGTTCAGCCGCTTGCTGTCATGAGGCGTCTACAGTAAGCGAGTCCACAATATCGGCTTCAGGAGACATAAGGATGAGGAGAGGAGAGGAGGATAATTCAGTCAACACAGGCAATACCTGAGATTGTAACATGACTCCCCCCCTACAGGTAATGGACGTCATGCGCCTGAAACCGTATAGCTTCCCACCCAGCTCGTGAGATCCCTTTCCTCGAGACATGCATTCTTAATGGCCACATCTGTATACACTACTGCAAATTTGGACCGTCTGAGAAAACCGAAGTATCCGGAGGAAACCCACCAAGCACAGACCCTGAGGTGGGAATTGAACCTGGGCCCTAGAGTCTCAAGGCGACAGTGCCACCATTGAATAATGTTATGTTAATGATGAATGATTCCATTTCGTCAACACCTGAACTAGGCACCAGACTCTATATCCCACAGTGCATTACTGCCTACAAACACGGATGATACAGACAACACTTATGCACCATGTTCAATATTACGTTCACAGGCACTTGACTCTATACTCTATTAGCATTTACATTATTTAAGCAAACTTACTGCAAAAACATGTCTTTAAGTATTTGTTCTCTCCAGAAGTGTTACACCTTTGTTTAATTCTTAATGTCTCAGCTCCCTGGCACATTTCTTGTATAGGCCATGACCAGAAATATGAATGGATATTTGAAGCATTTATCCAAATCCATTGTGGCACTGCTTTACATCATGAACATGTAGTTATAAAGATCCAGAGGTTTCCATGAAGTAATTGGCTTCTTTTTGTTATTTAATTAAAATAAATTCAATTCCGTCTTAATTATAAACCGCATTTATGATGGTTAGTCAAAGTCAACTTTGCATAAAGTCTGAATATAAGCAAGTCAACATTGACAGAGGAACCATATATACTGTATATATATCAGTGGCGGCTACTGGTCTGTCAAATAGGGGAAGCTCATTTTCGGCCTACATCATAAAATTGTCTATTTATTT
>JAOVVB010085353.1:0-13519 GCA_028570985.1 Heterobranchus longifilis
TGTGTGTGTGTGTGTGTGTGTGTGTGTGTGTGTGTGTGTGTGTGTGTGTGTGTGTGTGTGTGTGTGTGTGTGATAAGCTGCTCCCCACCAGTTAAACATTATATTTTATGGTTAAGGCTCAGTTATTGGTTAGGGATAGGAATATAATGTTTATAGGGTTGGAATAAATTACATTAGATTAAATTAAACTTTATTGCAGAGATTAGGCTACAGGTATCGTCTATATTAAGACAACAAAATGCAGTTTAACATCTCACCAGAAGTGCAAAAAAGCAGTAAAAAGTGCAAAGTAACTATACAGAATCATTTGAATGTGGAATAAACAGTAAGAGGTATGAATACACTAGGGCTACACTATGAGCAGTACGCATAGGCATAGATTTTGGGGGGGACACATGGGGACACGTCCCCCTTGATATTTAGAACATGTGCATTTGTCCACCCCAATAAAAACATGAATGTAGCAACCAACTTTTATTTTTGACAAAATAAAAGACATTTCCACCATAAATTGATGCAGACACCTATGGAAATGCATTGCATTCACACACACACAAAAAATACACACCTTATCTTGTAATTACAAGGTATGTTCTCATAATTCTAAGATCTTTTCTTGAAATTAAGAGACAGTAACTCATAATTATGCAATTTTCTTTTTCTTCTGTGAATGCAATGCCCTTCTGTACAAACCCCCGTTTAAAGTGTCCCCCCCCCCGATGTTGAAACGAAACCTACGCCCTTGGCAGTATGAACAGTATTAACAGTGGTATGAATAAGATAGCCTATATACAGTAGAACATGCAGCAGGTAGTATAAAGAAAAAGTGTACGTACAGTGTAAATTTCTAGGGATAGGAGTGAATGTAGCCTTTGCAATGTTCCTCCAAAAAGTGACAAAAACAAGGAGAGTGTCTGCAGATGTTCTATACTGTCCCTATATGATGGCAGGGACATGATCCATGATGGGTGTGTATGATAAAAGTACACAGAGTGGCAGTATTTCCACTGTGCCAGATAAACTGCAACTAGACAGACTGTAACTGGCAACGTGTCAAGTCAACTACTGCTATCAGGAAAAGATGTTCCCATTGAACACTGTGGCTTACAAATAAGAGCAGACACATCTTATTATCTTAGGAGTAGTATTTAAATGTGTTTTAGTGTTTAATGTGTAATTGTTTTAATTAACTATATATAAATATATATATATATATATTTGATTTTATGTTTCTATTTCACATGTATATTGGAAAATAAGTGGTACTTGTACTTTACTTGTGCTTACTGGTAATCCACTACATTTCAGAGGAGAAAAAAAAAGGGATTTTTTTTTCTCCACTGCATTTATGTTACATTTATAGTTACTGTGTACTTTGAAGATATTGTAATTCAGAACACTGGATCAATTTATATAATATCATTATTAATGAAACAACAAACAGTCGTGTAACAAATTGATGCTTACATGTTAAGGCATCATCATCATCAACAACAACAACAACAACAACAACAACAACAATATACACTTTATACTAGCTTTTATTTTAACTTTAAGTATATTTTGTTGCTAATACCTTTCACGTTTACTAAATTAACATTTTAAAGGAGTTACTTTTACGAGTATTTTTGCAGTGGTATTGCTTTTTTACATAAGTACATGTGAGTACAATATTTATATAAGTATAAATATCATACATCCGTGGTCTCGGACTAAAAACAGATGGATGTATTTAATTGTGAAAAGCGGACACTTCCGACCGGAAGTATGAATGTTGTTTGGAGCTATTTTGTTCACGGACTTGACAACAAATACTCAGACTCACTCGGGGAATGTACCTCGGCTGTCCTGCGAAGTTTTCTACAACAAATCTACTGCTTATTGGGAGATGGAGACAGCGGTATACACTTCTGTTGTGAAGTAAAAGGACATCAGATGAAAACTGAACGGTGAGTGTGTGTAAGAATAATCTTTACAGCCAGATCACTCGCTAACATTTGGTTAAAATATCACACCGATCACAACTTCCTCCTCTCCGAAGCTGACGAGCAGCTAGCAGTTTTTAGCTTCGTTAGCTTGTAAATTCTCCTCGTTAAACTCTAGATCGACAGAAAGCTACTACTGGCATCAGATAAAGTTTTATGATCGTTAAGGTTGCTTACTTAGGTAAACCATATTGTCGATTTAACTGTCCGGCGAGTTAGCAAACAGCTCCGCTAGTCAGTAACTCTTTGGGCGATTAAAGTTCGGCACTAGCTTTCCTGCTAGCCAAATCTGATTTCGTTAGCTAGCAGGCTAACGCTGGTTAGCCAGGTGGAAAGTGTAAACAGAATTTGGTCCTTCCTGTACCGAGCATCAGATCACACATATGGTGCCATTTTTCGTTTTCTTGTGAGTTAATTTAGCCTTGCCATTATTTGCAAAACAGTGCATTTCTATTAAACCTACGTGGGTAGGTGGTAGGGGTGTTGCAATTTCAATTTTAAATTGAAAATCGATCGAAATGAGCTCAATAATTGAAATCAAAAGCAGGATTACTGATTTAAATATGTTATTTAATTGTAACCATATGGCCTTAGTGTGGTGCACTCCAAAAAATATGGCATGTCACACTTGATACCATGTAGCCAATCTTCAATTCAAGAATTTGAAAATGTAATTGACAGTTGTCAGGGCATAAAACCAACGATCTATTGATCTTTATTATAGACTGAATCTTCATATATCTTATATGATCTTTATGAATCAAGACTCAATAACAATGGCATAAATTATTGCATGAAAAAAAATGTTTACATTGAAAATTGAGTCGAATCGTGACCTTTAAAGTGTCTGAAAATAGTGAAAAATATGTTTCTCAAAGTCCAAGGTGTCTTTAAATATTTTCTTATTTCAGTCCAAAATCCAATGATATTCAGTTTAATGCAATATAAAACAGAGAAAAGCAGTAAATCTCCACATTTAAGAAGCTGAAAACAGAACTTTCTGCCATTTTTGCATGAAAAATTAGCCTACAGTAACAGTTAATCCAATATCAAAATAGTTGGCGATTATTTTTCTGTCAATCGATTTACTAATCTCTCAGTAATCTTTGCAGCTCTATTACTGACCCAATAGTAGAGCATCATTTGGTGCCCTATGTTGGGCCTTTAATTATGTTTGGTTCAGATTTTTGGGTTTAGGATTAGGGTTACTCATGTAAAGTTTAAGTTGTAGTGTGATTTGCCCTGTATGGGCATCAATCAGTGAATGGAAATGTTTTTCTGTTGTCACTTTTATAGCATCGTCAACAATATTTTATTGCATAGATAACATATCAATTACTGGGCACAGTCCTCCCTCATTTAATGTGTGACTTTTATAGCATGCCTGCTAAATGAATCCAAGCCAATCCTCGCTGGAAGCTTTCCGTCAGCGAGTCTCAGTGCTTTGCTTTCTCCTAATGGTCTGTTACTATTTAACTTTAATGTCAGTGTCTTACTTACTGAATGTAAATGGAAAAATTAAACTGTGTATGCTCCTAAGTTTGGTAACATTTTGGGACTTATGTGTTTGTTGAAATGACATCACCTCAAACTCATCTCAGGCCATGATTCAGTTACCTGTCCGTGGCATTTCTCACTACCAATCCAAGTGATGTGTTTATGTCAGGTTATTTTTAAATTCCAACATTTCTTTTTGAGCCAAGGATTATGTCCTGAAGCCTATATTCTTTATTTCACATAGGCCTAACACAAGTTTTTCCTATGAGTAAACCTGTGACAAAGGAAGCTATTCTTGTTTATGTTGTTATTTCTTCACCCCTAATTTGTAAAAAAAAAAAAAAAAAACGTAACTGGGGCAAAAACTCTCCAGTCTGAACACGCTTCAGGTAAACTGACCTACATTTGCAACATTCTGATCATATTTCATGTTGAAAGAATGTAATATTTGACATTAACCCATTAGATCTGCCATGTGACAGTCCTCCCAACTCAATGTTTTACACTTGTTGTGCCTATGAAAGAGCCCCCTGTCTGTGTATATACATGTAGATATGCTGTTTAGTCATTTTTAAGTTCTTTCTTCATAGCCAATCAAAACATTGTATTTGAAGGTGTATTTGTATAATCTGATCAGCTGATCTGCCTGGCAGCAGCCTGTGACAGAGACACACAAGGCCCATGAGCTATGAATCAAAAGCAAACATTTGCTTTTTTGCAATAATGTGTTCTATCTACAAACACGGACACGTACGATATCTTGACCTTTCCTTTGGTTTAGTGAAACATTTGTGCACCGGGACAGATAGCCAACACGTTAAAGAGCCCCTCTCGTGAAAATCAAGTTTTTAACCATGTTAACATGTCTATATGGTGTTTTTTAGTTGCTACAAGACGTATCATGAATGAAATGAGCAAACTGCAGTGTGCCAACAACAGTCTCAAAAATCCAGATTCAAAAAGCCAGGTTTTATGACATCACATGTACCACCACCGCTGCCAGAGTAGATGTGCTTCCACTTTTTTAAAACGTTTTTTGCAGGAAAATCATGTCAAACAAAATATTAACCATTTTTACATACTTCAAAATGTGTTTGGAGGAGATCTTTAACATATTTTTTTACTACAAGGGATGGCTTTTCAGCCATTGTTGTTTTTGACCACAATGTTTTTGATCACTATTAGTTAAAAAAAAAAAAAATGTAACCTCTGTTAAGCTAGTGCTTATGGAGCAGTTTCTTTGAGTAGATCCCTGTTTTGTTTGCCTCATGCACGTGCACAAGGACAGCCATACATACTACAATATAACACATATTGAAAATTATGACCAATATTTGATGCACTAATGCAGGTACATTACTGCTTGCAGTCCTGGGAGCAGGAAGTGCACGAGAAGTGCAAGAAAATCTTTGCTGAGAAATCAAGCCGTCATTGAAATGAATGGGCAGCAACGTTTAGACTCAGTACATCCATGATGTGGCTCTTCTCTTTTATGGTCCTTGTCAGAACCCCACTGGGCAGCAGAGACGTCCCTCCATGCAAATCTCCCCTTCTGTAGCTGCGGTAAACACAAGCCATCTTTATTTACGGTCTCCATGGTGCTGAATGGAGAAAATAATACAACCTCATGTTTAAAATGCTTTTCGACACGATGAACATTTTTATACTTTTAGAGGATGATGCTGTAATGATTGCATCTCTATTTTCATCTTTAGCTTCAGTGCCTCATCATAGTGTAGCAGATACAATGGAAAAGTACCTTGCTGTTGGCTGTGTACATCAGACTGTTTAGTAAATAGTGCTGAAAGCAGCCTCTGGGGCATTCGCTTCAGTGCCTCCTGTTCCCACTCTGCTCTCTGTTGAACGTCAGACATTATTATTATACTTTGGCTGGCAGATAATAGGCTAAATAGAGATTCATTAAGCTACAGGGTTATTTCGATGTCCGGCTGACAGAAAGTTGGCTTACACCTGATGAATGCCGGGCAGTCTATCAATAACTTTTTTCCCCAGTGTGAATTTGTTTCTGAGGGATGTCTTGTGCTGCAGTGACAGTTTCAAAAAAGCTGAAAATTTCCCCTCATTGTGGTAGGTAAACAAGTAGAAAAAAGTAGCATTTGTCATCCAGTCTCTGGGCCGTTCCTAACTGGATGCATTGTCATGATCAGGAAGTCTGTCGTCTGGCTGGAATGTCAGCGGAAATTAGCGTATCATTGTGTGTGTGGGGTTTCTTTGAAGGTAGGCGACCAAACTCACAAAATCCCAGGAAGCTTACATAATCTATCCCTAAATTTCGGCATTGAGAAACACAGCGGGGATCCCTCCTTAATACACTCCAGATGAGCTAAAACTCACCCACGCTCAATTAGACACCGTTTTAAATCAACATTGTCAACCAAGAATTAAAATCAGGAGTGTGGAGTCGAAGATTCGAATCATCAGTCGGAGACTCCTCAGTCGACTGAGATTCTTCAAGTTGAGCTGTTTTACGAAGAGTTCTTGGATTTGCTCTTTTGATTTTGCTTGTTATTTCCCCATTTTTTCATCCAAAGAGCACCTCCAGTCCCTGCGGCTTTGCACTACCTGCTTAAGAATGCCATAGCCCTCCTATTTCTGTGTGCAGTGTACTTCTGGGCACATTTTGGTCCTCAGAATTAGCTGCAGAGTGAGCGGTCCTGCCTCCACGCTGCTCTGCTTTTCAGTTTCAGTTTTACAGTCAGCTGTGGACGTCCAGGCTGAAACAGAGGCATCTTGTGCCTTCTGATTAGAAGTGATAAACTTACAGCCCGCAGCAACTTACTACGCTGTGGTCTCTGGCTTATCTTTGACACCATGTGTCAGCAAATAATGTTGTTGCACATTTCCAATCCATCGTTAGTGACGTTAGCATGCATTAGCTCGGAGGGCTAACTTGGTTTGTTTACCCTGAACGTCACGCTGAACCCCGTTCATAAAGCGTTGCTTGATCGTCTCTATGAAAAAAGGAACATGTGATGTGTTTATACAAACACTAAGTCAGTTTAATAGGAGGCGGTCTGCAGATCTGGCTGTTGACACGCTGGTTAACATGCCGTAAAGTCGTTTAACAATCCGTACACTGCGCCGCTCATGCACAAACTGTAATAAAACATGCAGAAACCACAGAATGAATAGTCGAGTCATCGTATTGAACAGCCAAATCCGAGTCGACTGACAAAGTTCTGAGTCGGGTGCAGCCCTAACGGTGTGGAGGGGGTGTCAGGTGATGTGCACCTCCAGAAATTGTGGCATCATTAGGAATGCTGGAGCGAGCTCAACTACAATTTTGTTAAAAATAGGAGAAGTGCATGAGAAAAGTCCAACACACAGGAAATGACAGACAGATGGTGGTTATGTCTCTTTAAAGTACAGGACTGGATTTATTTTGTTCAATCCAACACTGAAAAATAATGTCAAATTAAGTTGGTATGTTACCCTATGCATTTATGTAAAATACTTCACATTGGCTTATATATTATCAGATTTTAGTAACTCTCAAATATGGATATTGGCCTCAAAAATCTAGTATGTCTGTAATCCAAATACAAACTCATTTGAACCAGTTTATTGTTGCTTCCCCTTTTTACGTGCTACACAGCAAAACCAGATGACTTTATAGTTTCCGCCTGGTCGACATAACAGTTAGCACAAGGTTATATATTTGTTATTATAGTTTCATAAAAGGAATTGTATCCTCAGTGGGGACATACTGTTTTATTTGCGCTCTGTTTACTTTGTAAATAGAAGAATCACTGAGGAACACTGCTCATGTGAATATTCAGCAAAGTATGTTTCTTTGGAAGAGGGTCATGTTCTGTTTATAGCTTATTAATAGTGTAAAAAAAAAGAAACCCTGGCGTGGCTGTGTGCAGTCACAGACCTGTAACATAAAATGTTCCATTGCAATTTGGTTATGCACCTAATTGTCTCTTTGCAAAATTACAGGCGATGGAAACCTGGATTTATTTTGTTTATTGCAATGCAAGAGCCAACATGTTATTGCTCCGTGGTCTGGAGGGCCATACTTGTTAAAACCATTACCACTGCAGCCCCAAGTCACACATTTTCTTACTATTTTTTCCCCGTCCATCTCCACATGTAAATTATAGTGCGACTCCCAAAAAAATGTCAGTAACCTTGCACTGACCTGCGTCTTCAGTAGAAAGAACGCATATTTAAATCATCCTACAAGGGTAATCATGATGTTGCATCAGCTGATGCAAACTCTGTGATTTCTTTTTTAGAGTTGACGGAAGGTTGAAACCATTTATTCTCTCGCAGTAGACTTCCTACCCCGGGGTTGTCTCGGGAACTGGGACACCGTCCCAGTGTGTGAGCCGCGGTTGCATGTGATTGCCCCTCAGCCACAGAACTTGAATACATGCATGTGCGTGCACAAACACAAATGCACACACACTGACCGCAGTCACATGGAAAGTCCCACTCACTCTCGCTACAGTGCAGAGGCAGGCTTTTCCAGTTTAATTACGCCTTGGGAGTGTAATTTCACATCGACTTGCGGGTTGCTTGAAATTGCTCCTCTGTCTTGTTAAAAATTTCCTCTTGCTCACATGATTTGGCTCGTTGAGACAATACATCATCCAGCTTTGTAATGATGTGGAATTATAGGGACATCACTTTAGCCGGTAGCAGATCTCACAGTGGAAGTTATTAACTTCAGCTATCATTAGAAAAGCACTCTGTTGGTCCATGACACAGTTTCAGTGCTAAGATACTCCAGGATGGCTGGGCGGTATCACGGTGTACCAGGGTATTCAGAAATCCAGACGGCATGAATTTCAATACCGTCAAAACATACAGATGCTCCTCTTTATACAGAGATGCTGTGTGTGTATTCGTGTTACTCGCACTACTCGTCGCTGTAGGCACCTACAACATTTCTTTCATCAATCACGGCAGAAATAACGACTATTGTTGCTTTGTAGCTGTTGTGTGAATCCCAGATACGTCTGAAAACCAAACAGCTTTGTGTCTGGATTAAAAACATAATCTAGAGGAACACACAGCTCAGTGAATTTCACTACTTTGTTCAGGAAGTAAAGTTACGTCGGGATGACTGTCGGTTCCAGCGCTACTTCAGGTTCAGATTAGGATTTTTAATAACAATAAACTGATCAAAAGTACGCCGAAATGACTGCAGCGTGATGAAGATTAGTAAAAAGTCTGAATTAATGTTTTGTCACATCTGTCCACAAGACAACATGTAAACAACTTTTAAAATGTTTGTTTTCTGAATGGAGTTCGGCACACAGATTTTTTTTTCCACACAAATACTGTCATATACTGTATACCCGGTAAAATAGCAAGATGATATGAAGGTATAAAAAAAAAATAGATTCTCAAAAAGCTCATTGAGACTGAATTGAGTATTTAAATGTACAAGTTTACAGATGTTACTGGATAATGAGGCTCCTATTTCACAAAAACTTTGACAGGCCACAGCACTGTGCCATGTCTCTAAATTCAGCAGTCTGTCTTTGAGTCAGTGGCATCGTGGCGTCCTTGTTTTCAGAGGGAGATCCACTTGGAGTCGTGACACCTCAAGGAAGCACCGACACCAACAATCTGTCTGATGTGTCGTCTCGCATCATCTCATGTCGCCTTACCCACCGGTGCTTTTCTGCTGCTTAAATTTCAGATGTCATTCGCAGGCTTTGGGTTTTAAATGTCACTCTTAAACTTTCAGAACGAGCAATTAAAACACATTATTCTTTACAGCTCGGCTGCAGTGCTAATGGCTTAATGACACGCAATTATGGTTTAGACTTAAAAAAAATCGTATTTATCTTTAGTTCACAGTTAAACATCATTGCATTAAACTGACTTATGCGTTGTAGTACACTAAATATGGCTGCTTAGTAACATCTAGTCCTCCACCTCCTGTTTAGTTTTTTTCCAGCAAATTCTGTTTTGAGTGACACTCAAATTGCATGTGTACGGCCTTTTAGATACTTGATATAGTACCTCACAGATACTTGGTAAACTTTTATGAAATACATACTATTTCACACAGCAAAGAGCTTTTAATTAACAAGTGAGGATATTGTTTTAACGATCATCTCGTGACCAAATTGAACTAAATTGAAAGATGAGACGCCATCAGGTTCTGTGAGTAACGCAGAGGTTCCCAAACTTTTTTCTGCAGGGCCCCCTTTTGTAGATAAAATATTTCCAAGCCCCCCCTCTATGCACCCACATAACCACACTCTTAGACTCGTCCTTTACTTGAAAACTTCTATAGAATTAATTTCAAACTTTGCCTGTAATTAATACAGAAATACAACTTCAGTGTCTGATTTTTTTTAATGCCTTGTCATATTTTCTCGTCTTTGTTTTGGTAGTTGTTTTGTGAAGATCCATCGTCTGCTTTACGTTTCCCTGCAGTCCTGTCACAGCAGTGCAGCAGAACCATGCATCATTTATTGATATTTAGCCTCGCCGCGTTTGGGAACGCATAGTTTGGGAGCAACTATTGATCTTGAGTCTTTCTGGACAATATTTGCTTTACACCACTGTACTTCCTCCCATCTAAGAATTAGTTTTGTGAGCTTGTCCCACCTGCCACTCAACCTGCTGTCATATTTTTCTTGTCTCGTGAATCCAGAGCGGCTCTACTACCTGGAAGTGCTGTTTCCAAGTCCTAACAGTCCTGTTATCACGTTTATATCACAGCAGTCACAGTGTTGGTATTCTGACTGTGACCTCAAATGAGTTAAAAGGAACTAGATGTTTACACTGCCCATATTTTATAGCGCTCTTATTTTTCAAATTTCAGGTAGCCGATACAGAAAGGATTCAGCATGTCGAGGGAAAGGTCGTGAATAACAAAACAAACACATCGCCAAAGAATCCAGAACCCACCCGTGTCCTCTGTATACCTTTGCAGTACACAGTCACTGTTAGTCGGCTGTTGATTAATGATTAATTGGTTAACCTGTGTCAGTGACCTGCAGTTCTCTGCTGAATGTGGTCCAATTCAGTCTTCTACATGTGTCTCTGTGCAGGCTGCTCTCGTTCCGTTTCGTTACAAAAGTAATGCACTGTAATTCGTACATTAGCACGTAATTGTGAGACATGTGGCCCGGGTTTAAAAGACACGCAAGGTGGTTTGCTCGATCACACACAGGACTTTCACCCAGGAGACCGGAGTTCGTGTCTGTGTGTATCACATGACCATCACATGTATTTAAAATGGAACACGGAAGTTGGGATTTTAATGCCAATCCCAGTGTTTTTTTACTAAGTCGTTTTGTTGCCTAAACCTACTGAATGAGTCCTGTTTCACAACGTTAATCACAACGATGCCTTTAAACCAGAAGTAGGAATTTTAATGCAAAGTTATTGCAATCCCATTGATTTTTTTACAAACCACACCAAGTCGTTTTGTTGTCTAAACCTAACAAAGTGTTGTTGTCTAAATCTACCAAATTCGTCTCATTTTGCAACGTTAATCGTGACGTTAATGACGCGTCTCTCACATGACCAGGATATGTTTTTAAAATGGGACACATGTTCGTATGATATTCATGAGAATGCGTTGCTCTGTTGCATTAAATCCTTGTGAAAGTTCAGATCTTTCCATCGAGCTCATCTTAAGAATCGAGGAGTTGATTGTTCCGTGGTCCAGTGTAGTGTTGTCGGTGAGATAACTGCTGGTTTGCTGGAGACAGTAAGCCTCATACATCGTTTATGTGTTACAGTATATTCCACAACTCTGTAGAAGCTGTAGTAGAGGTGATCATAAAAGGTGGGATGGTGAGATCTTCCCTGCGGGGTGAAGGCCATATTTAGACATCGTATCTAAAAATGAGCCGGCAGCGGAGAGCCTCTCAAATGCACATCGAGTGACCACTTGTTGTGATGAGATTCTGCTTTCCACTTCACATTTTTCTGTGGGAAACTGACTGCTGTAAAGAGAAAACACACATTTACACCTGTCCGAAGTAGCACTTTGGTACCCGTAGCTTTGAAACCATGTCCGAGTTGTTTGCAGTATAATGATCTACTGTGTCGGAGCTTTGATTTACATTTACACTACACAGCACAGGCTGGAGGTTGGGCACGCATCCCAGACCACTTGTTTTGGATGCATTCACACCAGGGCTGGGCGATAATATGACGATATATATTGTCAAAACAATATAAAAATGTCTATCGTGTATATTTTTCGATATCGTTTCTACCACAATATAAAAAAAACAGCAGCCAAACTGCGTTACGACAATATTTACATCATTTGAATGACGCTTTATGTTTTGATCCTTTGCACTAAAATTCTTAATCTAATGAGAAAATACTCAGTACTTTCCATTTGTCAAGTATTTCATATAATAGTATAAAAGAAATTGGCTTTACCATGTGGTTATTTCATATAGACGATTTATTTGTTAAATTAGCAGAAAACATGCATATCGTGATCGTTATCGAGATATGAAATTACCGATATTGGGATCGAAGATTTTGGCCATACCGCCCAGCCCTAATTCACACTATTATTTCCTATAATATTTTCTACTATTCACACTAACTATTTTTAAAGTTGATGACTCGTTATCAAATCACCCAAGATGCATTTCAGCGCTCGCTGTTAATGCAGAATTATTTCAACTTATATTTGGTTGATATGGAAGAAGAAGGAGAGTCGATGGACAGAAAAACTATTTTGATGAAAAGTAAATTTTCATGAATAAATGGCAGACCATGTTGTTTTCAGCTTGAAAAATGGAGATTTCCTGCTTTTCTCTGTTTTAGGGCTGAACAATTAATTGAAATTTTATCAAAATCATAATATGGCCTACTGCAATTTTCAAATCACAGGAGGTGCAATATTAGTTTAAGGCAAAATACCATTTTAAATTAAATATTGTGAAGCTACAGAGGCGTCCTGCCTACAAATCATATTCTACAGACATAAGAAAAAAAAACCTTTGTTTGGTAAAGATCCTCGCAAAAATCACACCATGATCATTTTAATGTTTTTCAATGAAAATGAGGATAATGATGTAAAAATGATTTTTCCCTCTAATATCCCAAATCATATTGCAAGTACAATATCAGTCAAAATAATTGCAATTAGATATTTTTTTCAAAATCATTCAGCCCTACTCTGTTTTATATCATTAAACTGAATATCTTTGTATTTTGGACTGAAAAAACAAGACATTTAAAGACATCGCCTTCGACTTTGAGAAACTGCGATGGACATTTTTCGCTACTTTCTGACATTTTATAGACCAATCGATTAATCGAGAAAATAATCTGCAGATTAATAATCGACAGTGAAAATAACGTTGAACACGTGCAGTCTAGACACATGCTGACTGGACCTGGCTTCTATCTGTGCAGCGAAAAGACTGAAACATTAAGTAGCCGTAGTAAAGTTTTACTGCTGCCTGCATGTCATCATGAGGGGAGATAAACCGCAGCCAGTCAGACAGAGGTTTGTAGGTTATGAGCGTTGGTGCTCTGCAGGATTACTGTCCCACTTGAGATTTCCAGCTTGTTAATTAGTCACCTTTTGGCTCCCACTGGAACTTTCCTGAAATTAGTCTCTAATGACAAACACACACTCAAACACAAGTTTAGAGCAGACAGAAGGAGGGGAAATCAGTCTTTGTCTTGCATTTTGCCCGTTTTGGTATTATGCTTTTGAAAGATGAATCTGCAACTATAGTTTATAGTTTAGACGTATCAGGACTCCCGGTATCACACTGCCTCCTAAAACTGGACCGGGGAGTGAACAATGGGTGTTTTCTGATCAAAACTGCACACTGTGGAGCTCACCGGAGAACTTCATACCCTCAAGGGCTTTTTTTCTGTTTGCATTCGCACCGGACCAGAATGCACCAGGACGCTGAAGTCACGTAACTTTAAACTGCCCGGCTTTTCGCTGTAACGTCTCGAAATCATGTTGTATTTCCCCCTGTCGCATATATATTTAGTAAAGCCTGGACTTCACTGTCGGTCCATTTGTCCACCTTTTCTTCAATTTCTTTCCG
>JAOVVB010085362.1:0-13519 GCA_028570985.1 Heterobranchus longifilis
AATGGCTGATGAACTGAGAGATTGGTGGAGATGGGGGGGGTGGAGGGTGGAGGGTGGAGGGGTGCGTGTGACAGCGGCATGAGAGAACTGGAGGTGGAGAGACAGACAATTTTAAAAGGGGCTGTAGCACGGTGATTGGCTAACGATGAAGGTGTGTCGCTGCGCTGCTGGCTAGAGACTCCTGCTAGTGAGAACAGTAGATACCTGAAAGACAGTGGAACAGTGTGAAACCATTGATTGCATGTATGCTCGTGTGCATGCATGCATGAGAATAAACAAAAAGGGGACCCAATCATAAAATAATTGCTCATAGCGCTGCTAGTGGTCAAAGACACAAAACATGCAGAGATGTGGACAGGACCCTCCATACTTAGTTTGTTTATTCACTGTAGCTACATTACAATATACTGTAAATAGTTTTGCAGTAAGTTTTTTTTACCCTTTGAGATACATTTTCATGAAAATAGCTAATAACTACTTTTCACTCAGTGCTTTTATAGTTATAGTAGCAGTTGGTAACTTAGTTAACTGCATTTCGAAAAGTAGTACAACTTAATAAGCTGCTACTGTAATAAAACAAAAACATTGTACATTCACATTCTCATTTTGCAACTACTTCTTCTAGGTCATCATTTCTATTCCCTTCCTTCAAATCTTTCACTCGCCTGTCTCCCCATGTCTCTTCTCTTTCCTCGCTTTCTCTTTATCTCTCCCGGCTCTTTGGTGAGTCACCTTGCATGTCTGAGTAATTATATGCACCCACAGGGGCACACATGCACAACAATGCAGACATAAACAAACTTAGTATACACGATATATTTATTCATATTGATGGAAATTCAAATAAATAAAAGTTGCATGACTAGAATGGAGAAACGGTAAGACTTTACTGAGTTATCAAAAGTAACAGCATTTATTCTGAAGGATCAGATCAAAGTATTGATGCATTAACCTGCAATACGACTTAGGAAGCATTCAGACTGAAAGCAGGAGGAGGTTTCGAGTACATGCGTGACTTTGAAGGCTCATTAGACGCCAAAATACTGCACAGCAATTTATAGTAGCCTGCTATGAGATTTTATCAGTGTGGGAAGTTATCACAGTGACTATCCTCTGTCGCGACGATCCCCATGTAAACGGTAGAAATCACATTACAAAGTAATCTACCAGGAACCATTTAGAACTAGAAACGTGCATTCATTAGACTGCAGATCTCCACCAGGTGTAGAGTTGAATCTCACAAATTGTCCCTCCTGGTAGAGCCTTGCTCGCGACTGTTTTCTTAACCCCGCACCTGCAAACATTCTGATCATGCATACACACCTGGCCCCCATACAACAGAGTCCATCCGTAATCAGGCTAATCTGTCCCCCATTATTTGTAGTAATATTTATGTTTTGGTTAAAACATCACGGGCCACAGGCTGGATACAAACCCTGGTCTCTGCAGTAAGGTTTTGTATATGAGGCCACCGCTCTACCATGAGCTACAAGCGTTTTTTGCTGCTTGAGGCGGTTGTTGATTACTTAAGAGGAGCGAGGACTGTCAATGACAGTGAAACAGTCAATAAAATCGTTTGTGAAGTGCATGTCCTTGAGCATACAGTCATGAATGTGCACAAGAATTATTAGGCTGATGGGTCCGGTATGAGACGCACGCACGCATGCACTGAACACATGATCTCCTCCTGTCTCACCCCTGGCAGATAAAAGAGATAAAAAATATTGTAATTTTTCTGACCAATATTGCAAACTCCTCTCTGGGGGTATAGCCTTTCAGGTGATAAGCTTAAAATGATGATATGATGTGCTCAAAAGCTGTCTGTCATTTCCATTCAATAATATATTGGGCTACCTTGTGAAGAAAAATCTCTCAACTCTGTTGGTCTTGATATTTTTTTTTAATCATCAAAATGCTGACGTATCTTCTTCAACAAAAACCATCTTTGTTCAGTCGTAAATAGTACAAACACCAACGCAGTGCCACGCCGTGTGACGTGACATTGTGTCGCGGTTATTATTATTTCTGGGGTTAAATTTTCCCTCTTTTATCTCTTTAGGTGCTGGGGCTGTAGTTTCATTACTGGCAGATAAATGTACGTTTATGCTCCTATATGTCCAATGTCAGTGCCACAGCTCTAAAGGATACAGATAATTATAGCTAATATCCAGCAGCTTCATGCACTTAATCACAAGGTGCATTAGGTTACCATTGTTATGCCCCCCGGCGTTGCAAGGTAGAGCTCAGTGAGAAGAGCTTGACTTCTCTTATGAATTAGATATGACATATTAGAGCTTGCATTAAATTAGTCATGGCGAGGGATTTCCAGCTCGATTTCAACATTAAAACGGTCTACCTTTAATAATCACTAATTATTTACAGGGTGCTACAGGGCCATGATTTTACAGAACCAAACTCTTTTGTGCGCCGTGCCCTCTCATTACCAAGCTTCATATTACAGAATTTTTATACAGCAACTTCACTACTAAACATATAATTTCCCTCCTTTTTTTTCTCTCGCAAGTAACTTAAAGGCTGGAAAAATCCTCTTATTTGTCACGGTCTCATCGTATCATATATTATGTATCAGCTTGGTAGAGTGGGCAACAGAATACAAAGGGAGTATAATGCAACAATTTAATTACAGAATAACATCAAAGAAACTTTGCTTACATACCTAATTAAAGAAACAGGACAGAATAAGGATAATTTAAGTATCAGCCCACCCCTACTATTCCCCAACAAAGACCTGCCATCAGTATGACACATCCAACATTTTATAATTACACTTCTGCAACAAATGAGGTCAGCGTGGCGGAGCTGGAAGATGAGCAATGAGAGTCTTGTTCCGGCATCCACAGGTCTGTCTGGCTCTCTGTATGGCCTGATGTCCTCTGGGTAACCAATCGCCTGCAGATGCCTCCAGACTATGAGCCAATCAGTCAATCAGGCTGCTGTCTGCACACACTCCATGCACAGCAGTAATTCTCCTTTCTGTCCAGAATACCTACAGCAGTGATTTTACTTTCTGCTGTTATGAATGCTGGCTTCTAAATGTAAATGTATGCAAAATGTATGTAGTGTAATGAGGGAGTGACTTCATAAACGGCCACACACTCTGAGAAAGAAAACTGTCTGTCCAATCTAAAACACAGCCTGGTACACTACAGCTTTAGGTAAATGGGGATTTTCAAGTGTTACTATGTATGCCAGCTCACAATGTGGCATTTTAAAATGACACACTATTCTATAAACCAGGCTGGTCTCATTCCCTGTTCGTAGTATTACTGCGAAAAGTAATGCACTGTAATTCGTACATATACCACATCATTTTGAGACATGCGGCCCAGGTTTAAAAGACACAAAGGGGGGGGGGGGGGCTCGATCGCACGCAGGAGTTTCAGCCAGGAGACCGGAGTTCGAGTCTGTGTGTATCACGCAAACGTCACATGTATTAAAACCAGAAGTAGGAAGTATGTAGGAAGTAGAGATTTTAATGCCAATCCCCATGTTTTTTTTTACTAACCATACCAAGTAACGCAATATGTTATGTTTGGCTCTGTTGCTATCATTAACTAACATTTAACTAGACGTCCAAGCAGCACAGCTAATACATTTTTATCAAAATGGATCATTTTCAAAAACTCATGAACACGTTGAGATATCAACCTGAAATTCGAGACACATGTTCAGGAGCAGGGCCGGCCCGAGCATTTCTGGAGCCTGAGGTGAAATCTATTCAGGATGCATTCTTTGGATACTAGATGTTTCAGATGGTGTTCAGGTCGGTCAAACGACGCCACACGTTTGATAAAACTTCCCCCACTTGACACCAGCAGAATTATGTGATTTTTTCAGAATTTTCTAAGCAACATTTTGACTGTTGTAAGCGTTTTAAGTTTAAATTGATGAAAATACCCCAGTTTTGCACATGTGATGTCATTGTCTCAACTTCTGAGAAGGTGTGTAGAAAACAGGGGATACAAAGGTCGAGGGTTGTGGTCATTCAGGTCAATCTGCTTGGTCCCCGATCATTGCCGCTTGCAGTTATTTACTCTTAAAGTCCGTCCATCCTTTCACCCCTTTTTCACTACCTGGTAATTGTAATCCATGCCGGAGTCTATCCTGCCATGCATTGGGCAAAAGGCATTAAACCCCTTTGACAGGCTGCCAGTATAATCACAGGGCTCACACTAACATCCACACTCACGTTCACAGCTACTGTATTTGCAACTTGAGTCGTTTCCAATTCTCCAAGTGACATTTTGACAGGTCAGCAGGCAGGTCAAAGATAAGTGAGTACAACCAAATTGGCTGAAGTTGACTGAAGTTTCACTTTCATTTGCTTCTGTTATGCTTCAGTAAAACCTATTATGATTGTGCCAAATGGGGAGTTCCTAAAGGGTTGGGCATTTGGACGAGTATATCGGCTGTCGTTCTTTTTTGGGGCAATTGCCATTTTATTTTGCTAATTTAATGATCTGCCTCGGAAAAACGAGAGACAGGTGCACAGTGGGCAGCGGGGAGACGGAGGGGAAAAACAGCATATTTTCACATCTTACTTAAGGATCTATTTTGACCAAACCAGAGTTGGTGATTGTTGGAACAGTGGAAAGACTAGCCAAGATGGTTTTGGTGAGTTTTATTTGAGTATGTGTTTTACGATCAGTTAACATCTAAGTTAAACTCTAAGTTCGGTGAAAGAGAGAAACTTGAATTCAGAAGGTGTACAGTTGTATTTTTCTGTTTAATGAAGATAATAAGTGTAAGAATACATCCTTCCTTGACAGTTTGTGAGTTTATCGCCGCAGCAGCACACACAGCAGGGCGAATATATCGGCAATCGTCGGTTGCAGGGCTGACGGTGGAAGATTTTAACATATCGCCCAACCCTATTTCATTCATACACGGCAGATAATAGCACTGCAGTAACTGTCTGATTAAGAAACAGTGGTTTCATGCAACAGGTGCACACAATGAGATGGTTGGCTGTTGGCAGATGATGCAGAGATAACGTGTGGAGGATACCAAAGCACCCAGAGGAAACACACACAAATATGAGAGGAACATTAAAACCAAAAGAACCAGGACCCTCATGCTTTGAGGTGACAGTACTGACAGTAATACTGAATAATCCCGAAAATGGATGGCGCTCACTCTTTATTGTTTGAATAAGCATATCTGATCAGTTGTATTACAGGTGCACAATCTTAGTGGGCAGCTCATTGAGCTCTATCACTGAAAAGCAACAGCTGCCAAATCTCACGCACTGACCGCGAGACTCACGCCATTGACACTTTGCACACACTCACGCCACACATGCATTTTCCCATGCAGTGAAAAACAAATTTGCAGCTGATAACATATGATTGAGGATGTTTAACAACTGCAACAAGCTCAGCTGACACGTACATAGCATTCGGTGTTTTATTCAACGTGTTATTATAATAATGATGCATCATGTTTCAGATCCTGTTTGTCATCGGAATCAGCAGCTGTCAGTACTTGTTTGTTTTTGTCTCTTTACCTCCACCAGTCGGAGGTTAGCTGCTGCTCTGTGCACACAAGAGGACACCGCTGGTTCTGTGTTATTAGGACAGAGACACCGGGTGAAAGACGGGCAGGAACGGACGGTCTTGAGGAAGTTATAAGCAGTGATTCACACTTCTCGTGGAGCTGCTGCTTTCACTGCGTCAGTCTCCGACACACACACCTGTTGATGCGCAGGAGAAACTGTGTGGAATATCTAATCAAAACGACACCACGTCGATGTGCGCATAAGCACGGGAGGCTGCGGGGTTATTTTACAACACACTGATGCTCGTTGCTCAAAATTGAACTGCCGTCCGTAATCGTGGCTCGACAGCGCGAAACATCACTCCGGTTAGAGACTGCAGATGGAACAGCTGCTGCCTTCAGATGACTTTTTAAGTGAACTGATTCATCAGCATCATGATGTCTGGAGGTTGGCGAGTATGCTGATTAACCATATTATTCATCATTGATCATGATTATTGACGTGGCGTTTCATCTATAAATGTTTTAAAAGTGTGAATTCTGCTGCTGAACTTCCTGGGGGTTGAGGAGTGATGCTTCCGACTAGTCTGGCATTTACATTTCGAATCAGTCTGGAACCTCTCAATTGACTTTTGATTTCCAGCAGCGCAAAACTCTGGATACAGCGACAACCAATCAGAGCAACGAAACTGAGGTGGCAGGTATCAGCCAGTCAGTGTCTTTGTTTCGGTTTCGCCTACAACACACACAACGACGTTATGTGCCGGCTGTTAGGTTTCGTTTTTAGTTTGTGGTGAAAGTGTACTGCTACAAAGTATGCTAAAATGTGTTTCTGAAAACATTTTAGGCAAGAAATAAGCAATACAGTAACAGCATCTTGATTCATATTTGATCAGCGCTGTCTGGTGTGTTACGCTGGACAGACATTCTGTAGCTACATTCTAGCTTGGCTGGATACCAGGCTAGATCCCGACCCCTGCATTGGGTAATGTCACAGAAGGCCTACTAATGAAATGCACCGACTTCACTATGGCTGCCCCCTCTTGGTCGATTAGTCGACTAATCGGTCGTTTTTGGTTTTAGTCGACTAAGATTTCTTTAGTCGATTAGTCGTTTTTTATGCTTTTTTCACACTGAGTGGCTTATTTGCAAGAAACTTATGAGAACATCTCTGGTAAACACAAGATTTAAAGTGGTGCTTTTGCATGATTCTCTGTGGAGGAACTCAGTTTTACAGATCTGTCGATTAAATCAGACGACTACAGCCCTAGACTTCACAGAATCTCACTGCAAACTAAATTGAAAAGTTGGCCGCCCGACTGAAATGGCAGGGACGAATGACGTGTGTGTGTGTGTGTGTGTGTGTGTGTGTGTGTGTGTGTGTGTGTGTGCACGTGCATGCAGTGTGTTCACCACATAAACTAATATTCATCAACAGGGCAGGAAGTTAATAATTCAAATGTAATTGCAGCTAAAAAGATATCTGTTAATTCCTCAGGAAAACGAGGAGCGGACATGTTACCGATGGTTGGAGAAATTACAGGCTGTCGACCTGACTAATTAAAGGTAACCACCCCGGTGACCGATTTCAGTGCAGTATTCAATTAATTGAGTTCCTGTTAAAGCAACTGGAAATTAAATGAATATGTGCTTCAGTGCACAAGGTTAAAAAATAAATTGCATGTCTGAAAAAATAGCGAATGCTTAATGCAGTTTGCACACACTCTATTGATATTAATCTAAGTTAAAAATATATAAAAGTATCAGAGTTTATTTCTAGGCTAATACTGGTATTTGCAGTGGTGGAAGTACATTTACTCAAGTACTGTACTTAAGTACAAATTTGAGGTACTTGTACTATTTTCTTTTCATGTTACTTTATACTTCTACATTTCAGAGGGAAAGATTGTACTTTTTACTCCGCTACATTTATCTGACACTTTTAGTTACTTTACAAATGAAGAGTTTTGCATACAAAATATGACTTATATATAAATGTATATTATGAATCAACAGTATGTACAAGTACAGCTGAAACCATTAGTTGATTCATTGATTATTACATCGATTGACAGAAAATTAATTGGCAACTGTTGATTGTTTGAGTAACTTTTCATATAAAAATATTTAATAAAAATAATTTTCAATTTTTTTCATTTTGAGTTCTTTTTTTTTTTAAATATTGTGAAGGTGGCACTATTTTCAGATTTTTTACAAATCAATCAACTTGATAATCTATAAGGAAAATAATCATTACTTCAAAATGAGGTCCACCTCAACCAGCTACAACAATAAAATCCTGCTTTTACATGAATGCACACGTGATAATAATCTAATGATATCATATGTAATAGTACAACAATCACAGGGGACATTTTTCTGCATTGAGAACTTTTACTTTTAATACTTTAAATACATTTTTCTGATTATACTTACATACTTTTACTCAAGTAACATTCTCAATGCAGGACTTTTACTTGTAGTGGAGTATTTTTTACAGTGTGGTAAGTAAAGTATATGAATACTTCCTCCACCACTGGGTATTTGCATGGAAACTGCTACCATAGTATGATCAAATAAACCAATGTTGGTCAGAACTACTTATAATTCTGGGGTATTTGACATAATACAGCACTGGTGGATTATACAGTATCACCTCAGTCTTTCAGGGCATCCTCCTCCAACTCAGGATCAAGGAAACACCATGTGGTAAATTTCATCCTTATTTAGAGCAAAAAAAGAGGAAATGGCATTAAGTCACACTTTTGTCACTTAAACTCTTGGAGCCTCTTTGGGGATTAGACCAGATTAAATAACTCACATTCAGAGGTCTCAGGCAACAAGGATCCAACATCAGACTAAGAGGAAGTAAAGAAAGCCAGCTGGCTGGGACAAACGAGGGAAAGTGGGCAAGAAATAAAGGCAAGATGGGTGGACTGAGGGCATGAAAGAGGCATCTTCACAGATATTAAATTTGCAAACATACACTCCATCTGATGTCTGTGAAGTCTCCAAGACTGTTAACAGTAGCAGTACACCGTCCTGGACTGGAAACACCTACTGATTTTCTAAAAATAAATTAGGTTGGCTGTAGCGCTAAGGCATCTATCTCACCCTGGACTCTTTCATATCTTCAAAGGGTTGTTTTTTAAAACCTTGAGCAACATTCATAAGTTTCACTGGATGTAATGAAACTCTTTCTGCACACGCTGATGAAACAATATACCTGATTACAGACAGGAAATGAGCTGAAGGTGAGCATTGATATGTCATTGGTTATATATTCCATGCATTCTCATCAATAGCAATATGCACAGCAGTTCATTTAATTATCATATGAACATGTGTCCCGTTTTAAATACATACATACACATGGTAGTGTTATTGTTACAGCTGTCTTTGTAACCCGGAAGTATGGATTTTACTGCAAGCCCAGTGTTTTTTTTACTAACCATACCAAGTCGTTTTGTTGCCTAAACTTAAGGAAATGTTATTGTTGCCTATAGGGCTGTCCCGTCTGAGTCAATTAATCAACTAATAAAAAGATTGCTTTAGTCGATTAGTAATTTTTTATGTTTTTTTCATGCTGAATGACTTATTTCCATGAAACTTATGAGCACATCTCAAGATTTAAATTGGTGCTTTTGCATGATTCCTTTTGGAGAATCTCAGTTTTACAGATCTGTCGATTAAATCAACCAATCGTTTAGTCAACAAAATCGTATGGGTGTTAGTCAAGTAAGAATTTATTCAGTTGAGGACAGCCCTAGTTGCCTAGTAATCCTGTGACGTGTTTACAACCGCAACGGATGTTAATGATGTGTTTACAACTGCGCCCGGCACACATGTACGTAAAACGGGTGGAAAAAGCATCAAAAAGTGATGCCAAGGGGTCCTGACCAAGCTGCTGTTGTTGGCGAGTTGGGAGTGAGAAAGTGTTGCATATGCAACACAGAATTAAGAAGTACATTTTTAATCCCTTTTGGGGAAATTCAGTATTTTCACTCTGTTGTTATTTTTTATTATGCATGCGCACACACACGCACGCAGTGGAGAGATGCCAGAGTGATGCAGCTGCCACATAGTTGGCGCTCCAAGCAGTTGGGGGTTCAGCTCTTGCTCAAGGGCACCTCGGCAGTGCAGGAGGTGAACTGGCACCTCTCCAGCTACCAGTCCACACCGAAACATGGTCCAAGTTCGACTTGCCGCCCCCAGTGTATTGAGTCTTTTGCTCTCTTTTATGTAAAAATCTCTTTATGGACAAGTAGGTCTGATTTCTGTTCAATAGAAGTTGGCAGTTGTCAGTTAAAAGCCTGATTTTAAACACACAGTGTCGTGTGTGTGTCTGAACGCAGGTGACATTTGGAGTCTTTATTGATGGTTGTTGAGGCTTGCAACCATATCATTAGTTATTCCATTCTTCATATATCTTTCAGGCTGTCTTCTGTCTACAGTGTCATACTTTTCCATTATTTTCTTGCAAAGTTTGATAAACTGCTTTTGAACCCTCGTCTCTGCGGCTCGTCTGTCCTACATGACACATGGCCTTTGCTTTGTCGAGACATTCATCACCGAAACAATGAGCGAGCCGTTGCTTTCCCCTTACCAAAGTGTAAATGTAGGTAAAAAGCTTTGCTCCAAAGTATGAAAGAGCACAGCATCCTCCTTAACCGCTGTGGAGTATAACCAATATCAAATTAATAGTATGCCACATTGTCATGGATGAAATTAGAAATATTGTTCCATGCAGTGTAGTAATTTGAATTTCATAGTGTCTATTGGGCTTGTTTTCACTGCGGAATAAAGAGCTGCCAGTTTATCTACCTAAGTTTTTGTTTTTTAAATTAGGTTTAGATTGCATTAGAGTTTCACAGTTAAGATGAAGAAATAGTAAAAAATTGAAAGAGACAAGGCACTCTCGTGCCTAAATGTTTTTGTCCTCATCTGGGTTCATCTATCTCAAGCAACACTCTCTTAAATGCCCGCTGGCATGCCTCCAGTGGTTTTTAACCAGGGAAAATCTCCATGCAGGGGGATACAAAAATAAATGCAAAACCAATATGAAATGCCAGGTGAGTCAACCATGAAAATCTTCGTGTCTCTATCTATCTCTGTCTATTACAATATAACTCATAGACCTTTGCCAGGAGAAATAAGCTTTTTTTTACTTTGGAGATTAAATATTGAAAGTCTGTTGAGTTGTGTGAGATCCAAGCACTGAGCAGTTTTATATTGGTCTTAAATGAAGGATTGACTTGTAGTTGAATTTAAAATTTAATACATCGAAGTCTGGCAAACCCCAAAATGCTGGGGTTTAAACATGTGCATCGGTATTTGGTTCTTTACAGGAGGAAATACAGTAAATGAGCTGGTTTTACACCCATTAACACCAAGTATATTAGAATATCACTTCCACTGGCAGTGAAAATATCATATGCGCTTCACAAAACCCACAATATCACCACATTTCCTGGAAATTACAAACTACCAGACTGGCATAAGGATTCATTCGCTGCATCACTGCAATGATTAGAAATCATGTTGATTCACCTGCATTAATCTGCTAAAAGAAATATAATGAATGACTTTCATTTCAACAATTATTAGTATGAAATGCTTGAATGTTAAAGGAGCACTCCACCTAATTTATACATTGCATGTAGGATGCAGTGTTTTGATTTTGACCACAATATGTATCTCATAAGTCCCCCATCTTTACACTTTTAAAAGGTATTTTTGGCATTTTATACCTTTACTAGACCGTCACACATTTACAAAGTGTTTCACATAGACAGAAGAATATATATATATATATATACATACATTTTCATACAGAAATACATGCATACATGCGCACATACATGCATACATACATGCTTGTACGCGCACCGCAAGCACGCATGCCTAAAGAGTAAGATCTATAAGATCTATAAGAAGACGTCTATAAAGATTGGTTTTTAGAAGCCGCTTCAAAACTTAGGGAATGATATGCATGGCCAACAGCCCCTTTAATAAGGTCGTGTCTAGAAGGTAACCCTAGATTTGCAAAACAGCGAAAACAGGCAAAACTCTTGCATGACGACCTAACCCTAACCATACCATTCGAGGTTAATGCCTAACCACCAGTGGTGGAATGTAACTAAGTACATTTATTCAAGTACTGTACTACAAGTACAATTTTGAGGCTTTTTGAGTATTTCCATGTTGTCCTGCTTTCTACTTCTACTCCACTACATCTCAGAGGGAAATATTTAGTTTAGCTTTAGTTACTTTACAAATTAAGATTTTTGCATACAAAACATACAATCAAAGTCAATTAGTCAACTTAAAGTCATTTTTCACACAAAAAAACATTTCAGCTTCTCAAAGATTTTCTGCTTTTCCTTTTAATTATTTAAATCATTTTAATTTTGAGGTTTTTAGATTTGGATTATTAATACAAAATATACATTAACTCATAAATTATGATATATTAAAATGAGCTCCACCTTTACCAGCTGCAACATTAATGCATTACTAATTATAATCCAGTAATATAATATGTATGATTCTGAGATGGGACCATTCTGCATAATGAGTACATTTACTTTTAGTACTTTAAGTACATTTTGATGCTAATACTTTTATACATTTACTTAATTAAAGGATCTGAGTATTTCATCCACCACTGCTAACCACCAATCTGACCTTAACTATCCAAGAATAATGCCTAACCTTACCCGTCTTGCGAGACTTTGGCAAATCTAGGGTTACCTTCTGGCCACGACCCTTTAATAATAATTTCTGGCGCTGCATCTCACAAACAAAAATGGCAGACAAAGTGATTTGCTTGTGTAAACTCCTCTCATTTATCCGTGGAGTGTGATTAGATTTTTTTTTTTGGTATTCAATACCAAACAGGCTATTCAGTGGTTAGATATGAAGTCATCTTTTTTTTTTAGTGAGGCAGCAGTGTTTTGTTGAAAGTGAAATAGCTTTAAATTTTCAGTGTTGCAAATAATTAAATCACTCTTGCATTGAATCTCCATGAATCTAATAGAATCTCTGTTAATCTAATGATTGACTCCTCTTCTTGCCGCTGCATAAAACTTCTCAGACAGAAACGCTCTCCACTCCGGTGGCTCCGTGTGCCATAACCCTTTTGTTCGTATAATTCAGCTTTGGAGCCGCTGAGTGGGCTGAAGGGATTGTCCTTCGTTCAACTCCAGTATTGTTGTTCAGACAAATGACAAGGTCGGAAATTATTCAGAGTTGATTGGTGAGCTACAGAAGGTATAGGCATCGATACAAGATACCAAGTGAGAAAGTTCGGGGATGACAAAACTTTTTTTACGGAGCCTTGAGGAGTTCTGGTCCTCATTCAACAAAACATTTGCGATGGGACTTGATATTCTTCTTCATAGGGTTCACAAATACCTGCCAACACTCCCGGTTTCTCCCAGGTTTCTCCCGTATTTCAACCCGTTCTCAATTCCAACTTGTCAAAAAGCTTGGTCAGTGGCCATCAGTGTTGGAAACAGATGCACAGGGCATCCTTTTAGCTTCTGTATGAGATGCACTGCAGTCGCTGTTACTGTGCTTAAAACACAGAAATGAGGCGTCAAGATTTAAAAGACACAAAGACACTCACTGGGCGGTAGAGGACGTGTGTGGATCGTTCACGCAAAGGACTTTCACCCAGGAGACCGGGGTTCACGTCTGTGTGTTAGTCACATGACGTCCAACGTGACATCCCACGTCACGACGTTTCCATGTGCAGTATGTGTTGATGTTACCATGGTTACAGCTGTCTTTGTAACCCAGAAGTAGAGATTTTACTGCAAGCCCAGTGTTTTTTTTTACTAACCATACCAAGTCGTTTTGTTGCCTAAACCTACCAAAGTAGTCCCGTGACGTGTTTACAACTGCGACAGGCACATGTCATTAAAAAGTGATGCCAAGGGGTCCTGACCAAGCTGCCGTTTTTGACGAGATGGGAGTGAGAATGCGTCATCTGCGGAGT
>JAOVVB010085380.1:0-13518 GCA_028570985.1 Heterobranchus longifilis
ATAGTACATTAACCTAGCTGTTGTTGGATTTTTGTACTTGTATGTTATGTTTAAGAAAACCAATAAAAACTTCATTTAAAAAAAAAAAGAAATCCCGAAAACCAACAATCTACAGCTATCCCAAACATTTACTCCCATTTCCAGGATGTCTCTGTCCAAAACTACCTCCTCATAGATCATGGGACTGTGCAATCGACCTCATTCCAGGTGAACCAGTGCCCAAAGGGAAAATATATTCATTGTCAATTCCAGAACAAAAGGCCATGGAAGATTACATTGAAGAGGCCCTTAAACAAGGGTATATTTGTCCATCCACGTCCCCTGCTGCTTCCAGCTTCTTTTTTTTGTGGCAAAAAAAGAGGGGGGGGGGCTCCGTCCGTGTATCGACTATCGCGCCCTAAACAAAATCACTGTGAAGTTCAGTTACCCCCTTCCTCTCGTTCCTGCTGCCCTAGAACAACTTCGCGGGGCTAAAATCTTCACCAAGCTGGATTTCCGGAGCGCATACAACCTCGTCTGAATATGTGAGGGTGATGAATGGAAGACGGCATTCATCACCCCAACCGGACACTACGAATACCTCGTTATGCCATATGGATTGGTCAATGCTACCTCTGTGTTTCAGGGGTATATAAACGAGGTGTTACGGGAGTATTTGAACCGCTTTGTGCTGGTCTACATTGATAACATCTTCATCTACTCCCAGAACGAGACTGAACATCGTCTCCATGTGACTGAGGTCCTCCGGAGGCTTAAAGCCCACAAATTGTTCTAGAAGGCAGAAAAATGTTCCTTCCATCAATCCTCTGTCTCCTTCCTTGGCTACCACATCAGCCCCCAGGGCATCCAAATGGATGAGAAGAAGGTGGAAGCCATCTGAATCTGGCCCGTTCCATCTAAAATCAAGCAGCTCCAATGTTTCCTAGGATTCGCAAACTTCTATAGAAGATTTATTAAAAACTACAGCTCACTCGTTTCTACACTCATGAACCTCTTAAAGGGCAAACCAAAGACCTTACGTTGGACTCCTGAGGCCTCAACCACCATGTTAACCCTTCAGAGAGCATTCACTTCAGCACCAATCCTCATTCTCCCTAATCCCAATAAACCTTTTCTGGTGGAAGTGGATGCCTCACAAACAGGAGTTGGAGCTGCACTGTCCCAGCAGCAGAGGAACTCCTCACAGTATCTTCCATGCGCTTTCTTCTCTCGAAAGATGTCTCAGGCAGAGAGGAACTACGACATTGGAAATCGAGAGCTTCTGGCCATTAAATTGGCATTAGAAGAATGGCGACACTGGTTGGAGGGGGCATTACACCCACTTACAGTCCTTACCGACCATCGAAATCTAGAATACCTCAGAGAAGCCAAAAGTCTAAACCCACAACAAGCACGGTGGGCGCTATTCTTCACACGATTCAAATTCACAATCTCCCGGGATGCCGGGAGTGCGCCATGACCAAGAACCTCAGACATCTGCCTTCAGGAAAACCACTACCTCTACCAATTCTCCGGTGCCCATGGTCACACCTAGGGGTAGATTTCATCACAGACCTCCCCTCCTCTGAGGGTAAGACCTGTATTCTGGTTATTGTAGATCTGCCTTCAGGAAAACTACTACCTCTACCAATTCCCCGGCACCCATTGTCACACCTAGGGGTAGATTTGGTCACAGACCTTCCCTCCTCCGAGGGCAAGATCTGTATTCTGGTTATTGTGGATCGTTTTTTTCCAAATCATGCCGTCTGGTCCCATTAAAAGGTCTTCCCTCCGCCAAAGAGGCCCTCTTCAATCAGGTCTTCTGGATTTACGGAATCCCAGAGGATATTGTTTCTGACAGGGGCCCGCAGTTCGTTTCTAAGTTCTGGAAAGCTTTCTTTCAACTCCTAGGTGTGACCGTAAGTCTATTGTCTGGATACCATCCTCAAAGCAATGGCCAGACTGAACGTAAAATCCAGGAGATAGGTAGATACCTCCATACCTTCTGTCATGGCCAACAGCACTCCTGGAGCCAGTTTCTTGCATGGGCCGAGTCCGACAACCTTCCACTGGCCTCACCCCATTCCAGTGTGTGCTCGGGTACCAACCTCCATTGTTTCCCTGGAATGGAGAACACTTGGAAGTTCCAGCAGTCACACACTGACAGAGAGCAGTCAGAAGACAACAGATCACCGCTGACGTGAGGAGAGCAGATACCCCTGCCTTCCAACGGGGACAGAAGGTTTGGCTCTCCACACGAGACATCCGTCTTCGGCTGCCCTGTTAGAGGTTGGGTCCCCGCTCCATTGGTCCCTTCACAATCATCTCTCAGATCAACCCGGTCACATACAAGTTAAGTTTACCACGCACCTACAGAATTCACCCCATATTTCACGTTTCACTTCTCAAACCATATCATTCACCCATATTTCCTGTTTCCACAGAGCCTGGTCCCGACAACGAAACCCCCCCCCCACCGGCTCTGGATATAGAAGATGGCACGATCTACACTGTGAAAGAGATCCTGAGATCCCGTCGCCGAGATGGGCGACTTATATCTTGTGGACTGGGAGGGGTACAGCCCTGAGGGAATTCCATCAACAACACCCACAAATGCCTGCCCCCAGCGGTAGAGATCGTCCATCCCGGAGACATTTTCTGTGGCCCTCAGGAGCAGTCCGTGGAGGGGGGGGTTCTGTCACGGACACGCCAGGCTCCGCCCCCAATCAACGTTCACAATCCCCCGAATACTGATCACACACACCTGCACCTCATCACCTACACACATATATACATGTCACTTCCCTTCACTCAATACGGACAAGGACTCCATGCTGCCAACGCATCCAGCTATAAAAGCTCACCTCTGTGCTTCTTCGTCTCCGTGTTTCCTCGTCTCTTCGTCTCCGTGTTTCCTCGTCTCCTCGTCTCCGTGTTTCTCCAGTATCCATATCCTGTCTCCTTGTCAACCTCTCCTGATTCTCCGTCCACCAGCTCCAGCAATATCACAGATAAGACTTTCCGGTTCATTCTCTCAGTCACTATCACCATTTCAGCTGTTTATTATTATTAATAAAAGTGCCCGATCGGGTTTATCCCCTTCATTCTGTTTATTTTGTCGGTCCTTCCGTAACAGCCATTTAGCCCCCTAACATTCCATGACAAAAACTTTACAGGATGGCCTCCATCATCATTTCCACCTATGTCAACTGTGTAATGTAATATTCAAACGTATGCAGGGCATGATATCTAAAATAAACAGGCAAAAAAGGAAAACAGTAAAAAAAAAAAAGTAAACAATTTGTGACCATAAGGTGTAAATGATGGGATTCAACAACAGACAGCACAATATATAGTAATTAGGGATGTAAACATAAATCCTAGATCTAATTCCACAACTGAGGATGTCGCAGATCTATCAAGACAAGACAAAAACAAAAAGTATAGCAAGATAACAAAGAATAAAGCGGTAAGGCTACAAAAAGTTAACAGAATATCACCTTTTGTTAACTTTATCTGGCTGATAAGCGCGGATTGGAAAGAAAAAAAAATATATACGTAAGTCAAAGTCGAGTTCTAGTTTGTTTAAAGTGAACAACCAAAAATTATATCCTTAAGGATAAAGTTATGCATTTCATCTTAATCTTCTGGTGTGTTAGCTAAACGTCTTTTCTTTTGTAAGTAATATGTAGCCTTGCTGGGTACAGGAGGGCGAATTTGATTCCTTTTCCGTAGAGCCGTGATTTCACATCCTTAAATGCCACTTGCTTTGAAGTCCTCATGAAAAAACACCCTGTGCCCATGAAAACACACCTCCTTTTTCTATCTTCTGAAATGCAAGATACGGTGCTTGTCTTGAAAGAAAATGAAAGTTCACCAAAAATATCCTGGGTTTGTTCTGACTGGCCTTGGCATTGTTATTTAGCTTGGGACCGATACGATGAGCTCGCGAAATAACGAGAGGTTTCTCAAAGCAATCCTTACCCAGTACTTCCTCAAAGAAGACTGTCATGATTTTATTTGGGTCTGACCCCTCAAGCTTTCCGGGAATGCCCACGACCCTCATGTTAGATCTCCTCCGTGAACGGTTCCCTAGATCATCTAGCTTCTCCTTTAGATATTCGTTTTTCTTCCTTAGCGCCTCCTCAGAGGCCTCGATGCTTACCAGTCTGTCACTATAATGATTTAGACCACCTTCTACCTCGCGCAGGCGGTCATGGTCTTCTTATGAAAGACCATGACCATATGATTTTACTGTACTTGTTCCAGAGTCGTGTTCACGGGTGACAGAGCATCTGCTAGTTCAGTTTTTAAAAGTGAGTGGACTACTTGCGCCATGTCCGATAGGAGCGATGAACGAAGCCTTTCGAGGTCGTTTGGTGGAGCGGGCGCATCCCCGGGGAGAGGCGCGGGGTCATCGGATTTACTAGAGGCCTCGCCATCTTTTTCTCCAGTTTTATTACACAGTTGCATTCTAGACGCCATTATGTAGTTTATCTGTGTTCGAACTTTGTTTAGAACATCAGCTAAACGAATTAAGGTAGCGTATTTCTGTTATAATAGGTGAAATAATTAAAGTAGGTCAGGAGCCGTACCAGTTACCACCTACTATATTCACTCCATGCTTAAACCGGAAGTCCATTTTTATTCAATGTAACCCCTTTCACACAGCGTGTTCAAGACAGAAATACTGTGCCTTCATTACGCATTGCCGTTCTGGATAAAAAGCACAGGGTCTTGTTGCGCCTTTATGAGACATACTTTTGCTTTTACCAGTCCCTGGGCTGCGCACACACGCAACTCAACACAACATCAGTGCTTTTGCCAGTACATACACATCCTTGAGCAATTTTTAGACCACTAACCTGTTCATCAAAGATCGTCAGTGCTGCTTCATACTCTCCCTGAAGACCAAAAGACAAAAATATAAAACGTGAAAATCAAATCATATAAAACATTCCTGCTAAATTTAAAAGAAACGTAAGTTGACAGCATTCGTAGTAAACATTTGAATGCAGAATAAACTGTGTAAAATTATATATATAAAATGTCTATATGTCCTGATACTAGACACACCTCACAGGTGGAAAGACATGTGTTTTAGTGTTATGACTGTTCTGTGTGCATACTTTTACTGTATAACTTATGCACCTGGGAATGGGAACTGAATTAATTCATTTAAAACTGTGGCTGGCATCTGCGAAGTGGACATGTGGATGCAATTTCCCAAGGGACGACTTCATTCCCAATGCACATTTAACCTGTTAGACTGTCCTCCTACATTACGCTACGCTTCATTACATACACATGGAGTCGTTAATAGAAATAGCTAGATGACTGGAGCTCGTCAGCATGAAAAATATTACCTTCTCGATGTGATAAAGAGCCCAGTGCCAGTAGTTGTGACATGCCAACATGTCACACACCTTTAGAATGAAAGAGAGAAGTTTAATCAAAAGTGGTAAAGATTTCATAATGTTACATGTACCTACAGTATGTAGTATAAAGTGTTGAATACAGACCACCCAGTCTTTCTCAGTGGAGGCCATAAACTTCAGCCCCTTGTCTATTTCAGCCTTCATCTCATGCACATGAGCTACAGAGTGGACACACCAGCCATCCTCACGAGTTAAAGAAAGACCCTGGGGATGATCCAGAGCAACAAATTAGCTCATAAATCTGGATTTTAATAGAGAACATATTTATACAATGCATATAATAATAATAATAATAATAATAATAATAATACAGTTTAAAAGTACATAATGAACTGTAGGATTTGGGAATTTCATTTTCCCAGGTAGAAACGTGCTATTTCAAGCTACATTGGTTGTCCTGCATCCTTCCTCTACTGTATGCACTAATCTAACATCTGATTAACAAGCGATTATAAAAAGTTATAACAAATTTAATGATGTGTCCGAGTAGAAATTTGCTTCTAGTCTGTGTATTTTCTTCTCCAGCTTGAAAAAATGATAATCAAACGCACATCATACAAGCAGAAGGCTCGAACCGCTCATCCCCGCCCAATGTAATGGAAATTCAAAAATATGTAAATTCGCCAACACATCCCATTATTCACTACGGCCTATCATGAGTTCTCCAGCGCAACAATTTCTCAACTGGGTAATAGCACAAGCTCTACAACAAGAATAAATTGGATATCATCCATAATTCACTAGCTTCCAACTGAATTAGAGAATAAACAAATGTCTTTGCTGTTCAACCGAAAAAGCCCAAACTCCGTCATTCCTGATTACCTTTGCCTATAGATAATGTACTGTGGGACTCTTACTCTCACTGCTGTTTCTTAACACTCTCACATGCTCTGATTCTGTCTCTCTGAATCCTACTATTCCTACTTCTTATGTGCCATTTAAATGTACCTGAGCTGGCATATTCCATTGGGTACAACGGTCCCATCAATTATGACCTGACACAACACTGACTGGGTTTATATTATGGGATCGTCAGGGCGACTCACAGCCACTCTGGAACATTATATAACACAGGAGGTTTCTTACCCTCGACTCAGTCATCATATTTTTACTTACCTACTCAGAAAAATCTTTTATTACTGTAGTTTTAATGAAACATGATAAGATAAAGCCTGTCACTCTGCTAATACATCTAAGAGGCATATGATCTATTAAGAATGTATTTCAAAACTTTTTTTTTACTGTTTACTCTAAGAAAAAAATAATTGATTACCTCCTTTGCTACTTTCTCAGCTTGGTCGTAGAAATGAGTTTCAAGAAGTCCAAATGAATATATGCCTTTTAGATAGCTAAAGACAAACACAGGAGTGATTTTATTTAAAGACTAAAAAAAGACAGATACTGTAAGTGTGAATATGGGTAATATGATATGATATAATATATACTCAAAAGTATTTGGACACCCGACTAACTAATTGATGAGTTTTGGTGGCCAGTTAATGTGTGAAAATGGTTCCTCATGCTCCCAGAAACTCACTTTCACAATTTGATTCCTGCAACATGTCTGTGCCATAAGGGAACAAAAATCCTGAATAACCTGTTCATTCAGTGCATTCAGGTCATGACTTCATATTAGTGTCGCATAACATTGCAGAGCCTAGACCTGACCAACTGAAGCAACCCGACATGTACACAATAACACTACCTCCTGAGGCTTGGACAGTGGCCACTATGCATGATATGTGCTTTCCTACTTACCATGATCCACCCATCATTCTGGAATAGGGTCAATTGCTTCAAAGTTCAGACTTTATGCTTCCTAGAAAATGTAAAGATTTTTTTTTTATAGTTTCACTAATAAGTGTTTTTTTTAATGGCCACACAGGTGTTTAGTCCCGATCCCGTGAGCTGTCATCAAATTGTGTGCGTATGGAAATTCTCTTACTTTCACAATTATACACAATTATAGCTCTGGTTCTTACTGTTGATTTTCTTACAATTGCAACTTCAGCAAGTGTTTAAGTGATCTACATTCGTTCATCCACAATGGTGAGGGTTCAACACTGTCCTTCCAGGTTTTGATAATGTGTTAAAGGTTTCTTAACCCATTTTTTTTTGCCAGGCTGTACATGATGAAACTTTATGAAGTTGCCTGGAACGGAACTAAACTCCAGCATAACGATCCCCTTTGGTTTGCCCAAGTTGTTGCAAAAGAACTCAAGTGGCCTGCACAGTGCCGTGACCCTGACTGCATGCCAGGCCTTCTCATCCAACATCAGTGCCTAAAACCCACTAATGTGCTTGTGAATAGATGAGCACCATAGCCATGGCCTTTCATGAAGAGAAAATCCTTTTAAAACACCAAAGCAGAAATTAATTCATATTGGGAATTAACCAAGCACCAAAGTGTCATGCTGATCAGGTGTCCACATACTTTTGGCATTATGCTATTTAGCATCCGGAGTCTGTGTAGGCGGTGTGGCACCTGTAGAGAGGCATGTGTGGTTTCCAGTGGGGAAGAACCCTAGACACAGAGTCTCTCATCTGAATCTGCTCCCCCAGATAGAAAAGGCCATCATGGGAAAACTTTAGAGCTAGCATGTCTGTGGGGTGCTCCACCAGAATATCCTCCCACACATCACAGGCCTTGCCCAAGGCTCTGAAAAACACAAGCTTATGTTTAGCCTTTAACAATGCCTTGCTCAAACTGCTTTTATATAAATCAGTGGACTGTAAATGTAAAAAAATGTAGAAGATATTGAGGAACAGCGTAGCAGGTCTATTATGGCTATAATTACATACCAATTAGACAACAGCTGCATTTCAATGCAGAACAGAATCTGCCATTTGTCCTTGTTTGATATGACATGCTTTTTTTTTTTTTATCATTTACTGCTACTGTCCTTCTGCCTAATGAATACAGAAGAGCCTGTAGGCATTTTAAAGCTTCTGTTGTACAGAGACTGTGAACTTTGTATTTCAAACAGCTAAACAGATATGGTCTAAGATGTACGACAGCCTAAGGCACTTGTGTAAAATTTCTCAGGCTATTGCCTTTGATAAGTTTAGTAGGAACTCTGCATAGTTATTACTGAATGACTGGTAGGTGAGGAACTTTTCTGCAAATGAAGAAATGGAATAGAAAAAAATATAATACATAAAAATATCCAGCATGCGAATGATCTAGAATCACCCTTTCGAGAAGAGCTCGACGGCTTTGACGTGCTGTTTCTCTCGGGCGGTGAGCTCCTGACAGCGGGCCAGATCCAGCAGCTTCCTCACGGCACTGGCCAGCGTTTGGTCCCGCAGCACTGAACTGCCTGTACCCACCAACTGCAGTCCAGTGCTGATCACATGACCCATGACTGCAGCAAACATGCAAACATTATGAGCATTGTGGTGGAACTAATCAGAAGGAAAAACCATATTCACATACACTGTATCGCCAAAAATGTTTGATCGCCTCCCTTCACATGTATGTGAACTTGAGTAACATCCAATTTCTAATCCAAAAGGTTTAATATGATGTTGGCCCACCCTTTGCAGCTATAACGGCTTCAACTCTTCTGGGTAGGCTTTCCACAAGGTGGAATGTGCGCAGTCATTTTGGAACAGACAGGGCCCGTCCCCAAACTGTTCCCACAAAGTTGGGAGCATGAAATTGTCCATAATGTCTTGGTATGCTGAAGCATAAAGAGTTTCTTTCACTGGAAGTAAGGAGCTAAGGAGCCCAAATCCTGAAAAACAACACCACACCAGTTCCAAAATGACCGTGCACCAGTGCACAAAACAAGGTCCATAAAAACATGGATGAGCGAGTTTGGTGGGGAAGAACTTGAGTCCTGACCTCAACCCAATAGCACACCTTTGGGATAAATAAGAGCAAAGACTGCGAGCCAGGCCTTCGCGTCCAACATCAGTGTCTGACCTCACAAATGAGCTTCTGGATGAATAGTCAAACATTCCCATAAACACACTCCCAAACCTTGTGGAAAGCCTTCCCTGAAGAGTTGAAGCTGTTATAGCTGCAAAGGGTGGACCAACATCATATTAAACCCTATGGATTAGGAATTGGATGTTACTCAAGTTCATATGCATGTGAAGGCAGGCGAGTGAATACTTTTTGGCAATATAGTGTACATCAACTCTGTTTAAGAGAGAAAGTTTACGTACGTTTATGTATATGTGCTGATTCCCACCACATACTATAGTCTCTATTTCACATACCAAAGTTTGGGTCAGCTGCATGGACCGCTGCCATACACCCCTCTATTCCTCCAAGGGTCTCATCATTACGCCAGGTTACATACTGAACACAGGAAATGACATTGGATAGCTTTAGAGAATTTGAGCAAGGATAATTTACTGCTTCCTAAACCAGGCTCTAGAGTGCTCCTGCCTTGCAAATTTTAGTGTTTTCTCAGGAGCAGCTTGTTAACTAGCTGATGAGAGGATGCATTTTTTATAGGAGGTTGTAGTACTTAAATATACTGTACAGGCAGTAAAACTCTATTGCCCTAAATAAAAGAAACCTTCTCAAAGCAATTTATATACAGTACCAGTCCAAAGTTTGGACACACCTTTGAATTCAATGTTTTTGCTTTGTGATTTATTTTCTACTGCAGATTTTCAAACGATAAAATAACACTTACCGTAGTTACCTACAGTAATTCCAAATGTAACAAAAATAATCAGTTATTATTTTAAGACATGAAGGTTAGCTGTTCTGGAACAGTTCTTGCAAGAACAGTATTGCCAAGTGCATTTGGAAAATATCAAGCAACATGGTGAAACTGGCTCTCATGAAGACCTTCCCAAGAAAGCAAAGCCAAAACTTACCTCTACTGCAGAGGGGAAGTTTATTTAGAGTTACCAGCCTCAGAATTCACCAATTAACAAACAGCACTTCAGATTAGAGCCGTTATGAAGCTTTTACAGAGCATAAGTAGCAGACACATCTCAATATCGACTGTTCAAAGGAGACTATTTCATAGTTTGGATGCTTTCAGAAATGCTTTATAATGTACAAAGAAATTAAAATCTGAGATAATGGAATTAGAAGGTGTAATTCTAATTAACACAATAAAAATTAAGAAATATAATATTAAACATCAAAACTTCATGGTTGAACTTTTTCCTTATTTTAAGTATCACAAATGGTCAAATAAACAAGATGTCACACGTTTGCATCTCCCTTTCTGAATGCGATACATATTCCCTACAGTATTTATCTGTATTCCTCCAGCCATATTTGATCTTCAAAAATGAAGGTTTGTCTTTTTACATACAGTAAATACTGAATGAGAGGTTCAGTTGCCACCTTCAATACACAGAAATAATAGATGGAAACTTATGACACTTACTTATCTGAAAAAACTTGCCATGTAATATACTCTAAGAAATTGAATGATTCATAAGCCCTTCATCAGCTGGTCAAGAAAGAAATGTGTTTTGTTCCAGACATCTTGGAAGCTTTGTGTATTATGCTGCATTTCCATTTCACCTGTATTACTAAAATGCACTAAAAGGGGGTGTGTCTGAGCTACCTGTGTGAGTGTGGCATCATATAACTTGCAGGCTTCGTTACTGCTGGTGGACAGTGGGAGGCCTTCTGCCCTCCATGCCTAGAATAAAAAGCAGTCTATAAAATACAGGCAAGAAACATTCATAAACCAGCCATAAAACAGTCTATTTTCAGCAGCCCTTCTTCGCCTAGAAGAATTAGCAGAAAATGTCTTGGCTGCTCTTCCTCTACAAATGTACTACAATTAATATTTAATGAACAGTAAAGTATACACTCTAAAAATCAAGCATTTCAAGTATCGTTATGTAGAAAGGTGAAGATGTTTTACTCTATATGGTAAAATACATTATGTACCTTATGCACTCATCACCCATAACCACTTAAAGGTGAACTGAATTTTTATTATCTAATATAATTATCTAATAATATAACTAGGCAAGTGAGATGGAGTATTTCCAAAAACAGCAGATATTGTGGATTGTTTCCACCACTAAAAGCTCATCAGAAACTGAGTCAGTTAGCAATGGAAGATGGTGGCCTGGTCAGATACAGTAAATCACGTTTGCTTTTACATCATGTGGAAGGTCAAGTGGGTGATTGTCCAAGGTTTTTCAGCAGAACACTGCCTAGAGCAACACAGCTTTTTCCATAGTTTATCCTGGTGCCATCTCAGCCCCAGGTAAATGACGGAGACAACTCTATAGTCTGGTCGGGCCCTAGCCAAAAATCAACACCACTCATCACCATTATTATACAAAAATTAAATACGCTTGTCAGTTCTACGATGCCTCCAAAATCCCTAGATCTGGCCAAGCAACTCTGATCCATGGAGCCCCAACCTCACAACTTACAGGACATTAATGATCCGCTGCAAACGTATCGTGCCAGATCCCACAGCCTCGACGGTTCCGAGCTGTTTACCCACGCTTATTGCACATACCAAAAATACATCATGTTATGCGCCCTGCCCATAAATCCGTGCTACAACTCCCAGGGTTGATTTTTGTATTGGGATGTTAAAAAATCATTTTGTGTTTTACTGTATGTTATTTACATGGTCAATTTAATTGTCGACTAGCATGTGGATGGATAACGTTAAATTCACAAGTCACTCCATTATACTATTTTGTTCCGACGACTTATTAAGTCATGGCCACAACATGGTATCTTGTTCTCATGCCTTAGTAATTCATGGAATTAGTCTCTCCAATACACGCTTATCACGCATGCCAAAAATGTTGTTGTTTTTTTTTTTTACAAAAAATATGTAAATATATGTAATGTAAAAATATGTAATGTATATGTAAATATGTAAAATATGTTCGTTTAGTATTTTACAAAAATCATGTTGAGATTTTTGTAAATCATTTTGGGTTTTACTGTACATGTTATTTACATGGTAAATCTAACAGTCAGATTGATGGGTAACGTTAAATCCGCTTGTCACTACATACAGTAATACTACTTCGTTCTCAAAATAGTAAGACTTAGTATCTCATGCCCATGACTTACTAAGGCATGGGAACAAAATAGTATCATAGTATCTCGTGGCCATGCATTATACTATGTTTTGTTCCGACACCTTAGTAAATCATGGCCACGGCATAGTACCTCATGGCCATGCATTATGCTATTTCGTTCCCATGCCTTAGAAAGACAGTTGACTGGCATGATGTAGTATCTCGTGGCCACACGTTATACCATTTTGTTCCCACGCCTTAATAAGTCATGACTACAACATACAGGAGTACCATGTTCCCACGCCTTAGTACAGTAAGTCACGGAATCTTTTTTACCCCTAATCTCACCAGAGGGGCTCCGTACCATATGTGCTTACAGTACCACAGAGCACTGTTCTTGCACACTCACACTAGTACATATACACTTCTATCATAATGCATGCTCTGTATATTTGGAGTCTTTATTTAATCTGTACAGTTCTTGAATGTTGTGCATTTCCTTTAGATAGTGCTTTGTCTTTTCTATAAAAATCTAAAATGTATGTACACTGTGGTTATGTATGTATGTATGTACATTTTCAAAAATCATCAACATGATGATTACTGATCTGATACTGCGAAATCAGATTCATTGCCTGTGTGTCAACATACTTATATAATGATAGAGGGGTGTTGCGCAATACCAAAGAGTGGATTTTAAGGTTATGGTTTAATGTAGTGGAGAAGTGTGCAATAACGGTGAATCTCTAGCAAAACAAAATATACTAAAATATCTTGTTTTAAGTAGAAAGATATCTGTATATTACTATTAATAGAAACGGAATGCTACCCTGTGCAGTGTTCGAGAAAGAGTTTCAGGTTAACGACAACTACAGAAATAATTTCCTCAGTGCAATTCAGTAACAGAAAAACTTCTCTTACCGCACAGTCTCTAAAACTAACAGAGAGCATCGCTAGAGCCGCTTTCTTTTCCTACACGCCTGAAAGAACTTCTTGTAAGTACAAACGGCTGAGACAGACAGCAAGGAAAAACAGGAGCGGATTTTCTTCTCGTGCTGGGTTTATCGGTCCTTACAGAGAGTGACGTCACACTGCATGGAAGCGGGTTGATATTTTT
>JAOVVB010085390.1:0-13518 GCA_028570985.1 Heterobranchus longifilis
TTTTTTCTCATAAAATTGTGACTTTTTTCTCGAAACATTCTGACTTTTTTTTCATAAAATGGTGCCTTTTTTTTCTCGAAACATTACGACTTTTTTCTCAAAACATTGCAACTTTTTTCTCAGAACATTGCGACTTTTTTCTCATAAAATTGTGACTTTTTTCTCGAAACATTCTGACTTTTTTTTCATAAAATGGTGCCTTTTTTTTCTCAAAACATTGCGACTTTTTTCTCATAAAATTTTGACTTTTTTTTCTCGAAACATTACGACTTTTTTTCTCGAAACATGAAGACTATTTTAAAAAACAGATATTTTTATTGCCTCACAGATTCACGATAAAATCCATTATTGTCCCAGCTCTACTCTACAGACCTGCATCATATTATTCATTTCTCTCTCTTGTCTTTCCAGTCAGTCTCACAGGACCAATAAACTGAAAAAAAAACCAACATTTCTCCGCGCTGACCTGGTCTGTAGTGCCGGTCGAGAATGGAAAGAGTGAGGAAGGCTCCGTAGCCGTGGGCAGCGAAGGGGGCCTTGGCCAGGGAAGACAGGTAGTCCATGTAGAAGAGGCCGGGGCCGTCTGTGTCATCGTAGCCCGCCAGCAGCAGGTTCACGTGATATGGAGTCTGGAGACAGAGGAGGGAGGGAGGGAGGTTTAATATTCATCAATATGAGAAGGGTTTTCACCAGGCCTGCGATCCACACTAATTGAATTCAATGTTACTATTTTTTTCTCCAGAACTACAGAAAAAAAATACATGTGTTTTCACAGGTTCTTTGTGAAATTAACGTGTCGTTCTCAAATTTTTCTCTAAAGTTTCTTTAAATATTTATCAGTGACTTAAACAACTCTTCACATCCACCGCACAGCACTTATTTAAAAAGAAAATACAAAGCTGGATCGCCTGTTACTCCCTAAAATGACAGAAAATAGTGAAAAATGTCTTTAAACGTCTTGTTTTGTCCAAAACCCCAAAGATATTCAGTTTAATATGATATAAAACAGAGAAAAGCCTTCGATCGACTAATCGATTAGTCGACTGATCGTTGCAGCTTTAGTTGGAAATGTTTTGTTTTTCAAAGTTATGGACCCTGAAAACTTCACAATTGTTCATCTTTAATAATTTTGGGGATTTTTTTGTTTTCTTTATATGACATTAGTGAAGAGTTTGTTTTCCTTGAAATAACAGCAGAAGTGTTGATAAGTCTAGTAAAAATAGATTTTTGGATTATTATTTAAATCCTGTAGAGCTGAAACGATCAGTCGAATCTCGGGCTGCAACTAACGATTATTTTCTTGGTCGATTATTTTCTCGATTAATCGATTAGTTGTTTGGCCTATAAAACGTCAGAAAATGTTGAAAAATATTGATCAGTGTTCTCCAAAGCTCAAGATGATGTCCTCAACTGTCTTGTTTTGTCCACAACTGAAAAATATTCATATTTACTGTCATAGACGAGGAAAGAAACCCGAAAAAAATTCAAATTTAAGAAGCTGGAATCAGAGAATTTTGACTTTTTTTCTTAAAAAAAATACCGAAACTGATTAATCGCTTATCAAAATAGTTGGTGATTAATTTAAAAGTTGACAAAAAAATTAGTCAAATCGATTGACAGAAAATTAATGTTGAACAATTTTGATAAATTATTAATAGTTAGTCATTTCAAATGTGAGGATTTGATGCTGTGAATTGAATATATTTGAGGTTATTGGCTGAACAAGAAAAATAACTTTATAGATGTCATTTTGGACGACATTTTTTTATATTTTCTGACACTTTGTAGACCAAACGATTAATCTATTAATGCAGATTAGAATGTAGATTGATGAATGATGAAAATAATTAACCATTAATTAAAGTTGTAAAGTTGCTAATTGTATTTAAGCAACATTTCTTCAAAGAGAATCATTATTGACCCAAATAAGACAAAAAAAAAACAGGTTACATTTGACCTCCTGCGTGTTTGTTAAAGAAAATGTTGATATTAAACGACTTTCGCAGACGGTTTCCCCGTCCCGCATTCAAATGGAAAACACACACAACAAATTCTACAAACTCAAGATGTTCGGGGAAAAAAAAAAAAAAAAAAAACACCATAAAAAAAAACCTGTTTATACAACATAATTTGCAAATGTCCATGTACTCTGGAGGTTGATGAATGTGAGAAGAGCATAGCTGCAGGAAGGTGTGGGATGCAGAGGAGAAACTGCTATTGCTTCAGTTTTCTGAGCACTCCTGAGAACGCAGCATTAGTAAATCCTGCACTCATAAAACCAAATTCATAACCGTGAGGCACAAAAATAACGATACACTCGCAGCTTATGGCAAGACATGAATATAAATGTTATCCTCCGCAACATGTACAACCTTGACAGAATAAAAACGATCCTAATCCTATAGGTCCCTCCTGTGCGTGCACGCATATTGTATGTGTGTGTATGTTGACTCCTACTCGTTCTCACACTCCTCGGTGTGTGTGGTGTTGTCTACTGGGCCTCGTTGTTTCCCCGTGGGACCCCCCACCACCACCACCACCCGACACCTCCTCCTCCTCCTCCTCCTCCTGCTGCTCTACCCCTATCCCCCGTTCGATGCGTCCCACATTCCCTTCTCTGCCACACTAATTGTTTTTTGTAATTATTTTCACCCTTATGCTATTGTGACAGGCAGCGGCTGCACTACTCTTAACAAATTAGTGCAAGAGCTGCGACGATACGAGAAGCAAAGCTGGGCGCGTTACATTTAAAACCACATGCGCCGCCGTGCGCGCAAACACGAACTACAAGGTAAAACACATGTAAAATATGTAGGGCTGAAACAATTAGTGGTTTAATTGATAAGTCGGAAAATTAACCGGCAACTATTTTGATAGTGGATGTGTCCTTTTTTAAGGAGGGCTGCACGATACGAGGAAAATACGCGATATTCGATGTTGAATATCGCGATAACGACATTCCTTGCGATAAATAAACAGATAATAAAGTGTACTCAGTTCTTTCAGTGTACTGCTAAAATACAACAAGCTGCTTGTTGACTAAAATAAAAATATTTCCAACAGTCTTTTATTGAACTGAACACAAAAGGCACCATTAAAAAAAAGAATATTTACAATTTAAAGTGCAGTTTTCTACTAATAATTTCTTTTAACTAACTCAAAAAAATCCCTGCGTGTTTTTTTTTTGCGATGTTTCGCAGTTTGGGCAAGCAATGACAAAAAAAAACATTAACGTTGAACCCTGACTGAGCGTTAAAACTTTGCATATTAACATTCCAGTGTAGAGTATAAGTATAGTCTTCTTATAATGAAATATCCATTCAGCAAGTCTGAATGAGCAAGTCTCCACGCCTGTTTTAATATACAGTATGGATGCATGCCTCCACTGTACTACTGCCTGGAAATAAAAGTGTATGTTGCTCCTCTCGTGTCTCTGCAGGGCCTTAAGGACACATAATTTCAAAAAGCACTGCACTTTAAGACGTGTTCAGCATAAATACACACGGCAACTAATAAACATGCAGACATAAATTAGCTGGTTAACCTGCCTGGTTGTAAATCCAACTTTGTGTAAGTAATGAGGAACATTTCTGCACCTAAACATGTTTTTTTTACAGTTTTGTTTTGTCAGATTTTGGTGTTGAAGTGTTGAAGGCAGGACTCCACAGGAACTTTGTGAGGCACTTGTCCTTTGGACAAATAAATTTAGTCCAGACACAAAAGTCCCTTGTCCAGGTAAAAATGCCAAGTTTTAGTTAAGTTTATACATTTAATATGTTAGTAACATTTGAAGTTAGTCTACTGTACTGTTTTTTTTTTATTTAAAAAGTGAAATATCATCAAATAATCATCCTTGATCTGTCATAAAAGCTGACTTTCCCTTAGATTTCTCTAAAACTGTTCAGTAAAATCACATGAAATTAGACATGGCCATAGTCAGGTACAGAAGAATAACTTCACATTTTTGGTTTTAGTGTAATATAATGTCGTTTTTGGTTGGTATATCAACTGTCGGAAATTATTGTTGAAATACGGGTCTTTCTCTCCCCTTTTTTGGCCACTCCAAGTACCCGTACCCTAACACCACAAATCGAAAACAAGCATCAAAATCCAACATATACGTTATATATTAATTTAACTAAACAGCTGATGATGAGCGCCACATAACGTGAAGACACACCGTATTTCTTTGTTTATGACTTGTATTTCTCTTCCACTCTTCAAATCCACTTGTCCCGGACAAGCCTTAATGTTGACCCCTGGGAGGTTAAAACCATTTTTTTTATATAATATACCCAGCGCAACTGTGCAGTTGGGGTGGGAGCTGCTGCCGGCTCAGGTGTTGTCATGAAGTCTCGGAGGGAGAAACCTCCGTCACCGCTCACAACAAGCTGACAAATGTACCTGGCTCTGTCAAAACGCATCTACTCGTTCAGCGTCGATGTCTCGAGCTGATAAGGACGCAAACAGGTGTAATTACAAGTGAGACTTAATTCCCACCTGAACGTCTCTAATACTACATCACAGCGGCGTCGCGTCATCGACACAAGCGGTGCCTCTAATTGTGTTGGAGTGTTTTTAATTTCCTGTTTTAGCCAAAAATGAATAAATTCAAGCAGAAACTAAAACGCATTTTTGATATGGATGAGTAAACCCACATATGGTTACCGTCCCTGCCATTTGAAGTGAGTATTACTTTAACTTATGGGAATTAATTTGTGATTATCATTTGTTCCCTGAAGCAAAATGAGATTGCAAATGCTAACAGAGGAATGTAATTAAGTTAAAATACGAATTAAAATATTTATAGGTATGTTCACTCATTACTCCACGATGAATATGCTTAATTCAGAGGGTGACCTCTGGTACAGCGGATTAATTAGCTACTGTTTTGTTAACTGAGGGAATATACAAAGATACAGGTGTTCTTTGCAGTGGGTTTGAAAAGGGTTGTTTGGGGAAAAAAAGGACTCTAGGAGCATACAAAGATGGAGGTCAGAGAGTACATGGCAACACAAAATGCAGCAGATGGTGCAAGCTGAATTTACATTTGTGGTGACACTACAAGGCTGTTTAGCTTGTTTTCTGTGAATAACAATGTGCGCTCTTATTTTCAAAGACAATTTTCAAATTTCACACAATCCTATTTGACAGTGTTGTTGAAGAAATTATACACAAAGACAGTAAAAGGAAATGTGTTGCATTACTTTGCTGGTTGTCTTTTGTTTGTCAAAGTAGCTGTATTAAAGTTAACTTAAAATTAAAACAGAAATTTGGGCAACAATGCCCTTTCAGCTAGTGGGAATTCTGAGCAACTGGTTACTTATACTCTATATTCTGTTAATCAAATATAATATATGTATATAAGACTTTGAAGGAATTTCATAAATGTTTTTTTTTTTGGCGAAACGTGGATGCTTCACACACATCTCCAACCCGGCAGCACAGAAGATCTAAACAATCGCCACGGTTTCGAGATTAGTGTCACCCCTTCAGTATCCGACCAAATGTCTCCCCTTCTGTTCCCGAGTTATGGCGTTGAATAACGGCCAGAAACATGTTTTTGCAGAACATTATGATGTCACAGTGAAGTTGACTTTTCACAGTTTGGATATAAAATGTTATCACTGCATTACTTTATCCTATTAGACATACTGTATATGCGAAATGCTGTCATAATTAGCATATGCGTTCTTGAGTTACGGCCAAAAATGTGTTATGCGAGGTCACGGTGACCTTTGACCACCAAATTCGAATCCTCATTCTTGAGTCCAAGTGGACGTTTGTGCCAAATTTGAAGAAAATCCCCCAAGGCGTCCCTGAGATATTGCATTCATGAGAATGAGACGGACGGACAACCCAAAAAACATGATGCCTCTGGCCACGGCTGTCGCCGGCGCAGAGGAATAAAAAATGTGTTGAGTTGTGGAGATGATCTTTTTAAATAATTAAATATGTGCATATCAACTGACTGTACACCAAAGAGTGTATTTTCTTAATCAGAAACACAATGCTACAATTTTATAGGCTGTGAGGACCCAAAGTGGACCAAACTTTATAAAGTTGACCCACAAAAAGACATCATCTCGTTATGTTATAGTGCAGATATGAGGTTCAAATAAGAAAACGTGCTCCTCAACTCAAACAACTACTTTGGTTATGATTATAGTCATATCTCTCATCAAACAGTTCACTAAAACTGGCTGTTTTTCCCAGGGCATGAGAAAACAATTCTCACAAAATAAAGGTTATAATATCACTGCTTTATGGGATTCTGATGGGAAGACCATCGCATTTAGATAAGACCATTGCCGACAGGAACAAATTATTTCAAACACACAAATAAAAAAGCAGACAAATGTCTGATAGATATTATGTCATAGCTTTCTACACTTTATGTGGTCTTTTTATGCTTTGGCTTGGCGAGCTTGATTGTTTAATCTTTTTTTAAAGCCCCAGTTTATATGATAAGTCAAAATGGGTCATATCAGTGTCGGGTATGAACCTCACAAACCACAACGGCTAAATACAGTTTATGTGTGAACTACCTGGATAATGGAGTCTAGTGGGTTTTACGTGTGCTGTCACAGGACAGACACTGATCTGAATCTGTCAACTCATAGTTTGAACTGTTATATTTCAATTAATGCAATCTAATTACTAGCAGTTATGGTGTGCAAACCATCACTGTACCCACAAAGCTGATTTTTTGCCACACAGTTGATGGAGTCACTCCAGGATATTTCTCGATAAAACTACCAAGACGGCTTTGAACTCTTATAGTTTAACAAGCAACTTAGTGTTAAGAAGTATTCTGTTATAGACTGTGTTGATAGTGTTGTAAAAAGTTTAGTACTTTGTGTGTATCATGATAGTTACCCTGCTCCGAAGGTAGTCTGCAAGATTCTTTCGTGTGAAATTCGCTGCTGCAGATGGACTGAGTTCATAACCTAAAACAAGAAGGAGGCAAAATAAAATGTCATCAGACACAAAGTTTTAGGTGTGCGATTCTGCAGCAAATACAGTGCACCTTCTAATATGGCAATGTTGTCAGTAAATTGACATTTTGGAGTTAAACTGGGGACTTCTGAGGAAAAGGGAGGAGTTTGACCACACAATCATCCTCTTATTGGTCCTTACCGTTCCTCATTTTGTAGAGCTGAACATTCTTCTGGATGTACTCTGCAAACTGTGCTGTGTCTCCCGCTTCTCCGACACACAGCAGCAAAATCTTCTCACTTAGTTTGAACATCTTGTCATAGTCTGAAAAACAAAGAAAATAATTGCTGTATTGTCCTGTGTGGTTCTAAATTATTTAAGTACCATTACTTCTAACAATGACTTTGAAAACAGGTTTTATTTTCATCAGATGTCCCTCACTTTCTGGCTGTAACAAATACAACATGATGCTGTTACTGACATTTTGACATTCTACTTTAAGTTTTCCTGCATGGCACACATTTCACTTAAATTTAACATGTAACAGATTCAGTGGATTTCAGGAGCACACAACATACAACTGTAGCAGAAAAACTGCAAATTATGTTATCATATGTTAGTGCTGCCTGTGAGGATTAAGCCTTTTTGTGAGAGTGACAGACATGATGAAAATAAGCTTCTCTGCATTATCAACTGTGTGCCTGTTTCTGTTTTCGTCTACAATATGTGACACTGAGCTAAATAACTGACTGTCAGCGTGAGCAACGTTAAATCACTAATCACTTTCACTTTCACTGTCAGGAGCCTGCTTGGGCAGCTAATGCTAACCTTGCTAACTTTTGATTTGATTTGATTTTCAAACACATAAAATTGAGTAAACTCTAACTCAGAGCAGTACATGATAATGAGTGCATATTATTGTCGGTTAAGTGAGAGTTGTGGAAAGAAAAGTATCCAAACTGTAAAAACAGAATGACAAAGATTTATCCGCCAACGTTACTTTAACTTACCGTAGCTAACATTACCAGTTAGCTTTGCTAGCTGAAGTCATATTCAGAATATATGGTTGCATTGTGAATTGCCGGGGAAGTCACACATTACACTTCAATATACCGTAAGAAGAAACCATTTTAAGCACTACATATCAGTAACACACGCCTGTTTTATTGCGAACAATAACTATCTTGTTAGCAGGTGTAGCTAATTTAACCGGCTGAGTGGCTAACGCTAAGCTAACGCGTTGTCATACCGTGTTTCATCTGAATGATGCTGCTGGCTGCAACATTATCTGCCGCGACGAGGACGAAGTCAGGTCCCTGTATCCCGATTAAATATTCCATTCTGTACAACAGCTATGAGCTGAAAAAAATGCAATAATATTCCGAGATAGCAGACGTCTCTTTTTAGCCTCGGCTGCACAGATTACACAGCAAAACTTTGAGATAGGTGGCGCAGACTGTTGACGTCACCGGAAAACTGTTCTTCGACATTTCTACGCGACTCGGGCGGGCAATTTGAACGTACTGCTGTTTGTTGTGTCACCCGTGTGGCGATACTACTCCACCGATTGTCACGTAAATCCAAAGATAATCGGTTATTTCGCAAAGAAACAAAGGTCGGTATGAACGAAGGGACGATACAAAGCATAATGGCGGAATCTAATAATCTTAACGGCTCGCAGAGAAGACGGTCACCGCGGTTGAGTTCTCCTCCGACTGGCAACAAAATGGCGCAGGCAACGGTTGCTGTTAAACGCTCCATAACTGTGAGGAAAATAGCTCCCAGAAAAACAGTCGCACCGTCGGAGCACAACAAGGAGAACACGCCGAGACGGTCCGGGTCGGAAAGCAGCCAGCAGAAGAAGCCTAAAGTCTCCACTCCAGATCCTGTTCCGGAACGTAGGGGCTCCTCCTCCCCCAAGAAGAAGACGAAGAAGGCCGCTATTCTCTCGCCGATCCTCCCCTCCTCACCACCGGCCTCTCTTCATCCCCAGCAGCCGGCAATGGATCCAGAGGACGCGGTGTGGTCGCAGAAAGTGCGCCGCTCCTACAGCAGGCTCAGCGACAAGTCATTCAACAGCCCCTCCGACTCCCGGGAGAACTTTTTCGGCTTTGGGAAGCTGGTAACCCCCGAGGTGGGCCGGAGAGTCGAGCGATTCAAGACATCTGGTCTGGAGGTTTCTGGAGGGTCGTTGTCTGGTCTGAACTCATTCATGTCTATGCTCGAGGCGGATGATGGTGGTTCAGCAGCTTTCCTCGAGCCGGACCCAAACATCCCCGGCGTGATTGTGGTGAAGGAGAAGAAGAGGAGGAACAAGAAGGTCCAGCAGATCGGCTCCACGGAGCTGGACGCACTGGCTGCCCAGATGAACGCAGAGTTTGAGGAGGCAGAGGAGTTTGAGTTGATGGTGGAGTAAATAACTGGAAAAAATGAAGGGATCTCTTACAGCATATTATTTTTTGCCTCTGACATGCTGAAAAACACGAACTCTGAGAGGACAGCATTCATGTGTGTGCCTCGTATTCAAAACATTCACGTTTTTGTATATTTCTTGCTCTATATTGTGATGTTTGGTTGTTCATTTAAATGCTCTTAATGTGGTTGTTTAGGACATGGTGTGGCCAGATGATCAGTAGATAGACAACCCTAAAGCATGTTCTTTGTTTTGGTTGTTATTGAAACATTTGTACAGATTTAGTTTGCTGTGATCAGATATTTTTATATTTGTCACGTTAAATGTCCAACCTGGAATGATAAAACAGGATTTTGTCAGTTAGATGTGGCTGTTTTAATTCACAAACTGGTTGATTGTTCACATGATACATAACTCAACAGTTTAATACGGGTTGTAATCACATGTGAAAGCTGTTAGTTTGTAAACTTTGAAACATTATTTGCATGAATGGTAGGATCTGAGAGCTATAACGGGACTATTTTTTTTACATTTAGCTGAGAAAATTGAATACAATGAATTGGCATTTTGTATTTCTTCATAATATTTGAATCACTGAAAAACAACAGGAATGTGAGCAGCAGTTCAGAGGTCGGTAACCAGAATACTGCCCTTTAATAATGTTTCACATCCACATTTAATTGGCATATAATTTCAGAATAAGACTGTAAGACAGCACCTGTCAATGTTAGACTATTCATTGCATCCTGTCTTTGTTAAACATAAAGTAGATTCATTTTTGCTTGTCTGTAAAGTAAATAAATGAGCAAATCACCTGAATTGACTTAAGATTTCATTCAGACTCTCAACACTGTCTATAGGTGACTAAGATTTCTTCCAATTAGTTTTATTTTTTCAAATTTTATGCAGAATGACTTATTTCAAAGAAACTTATAAACATGCATTTGCCCCCCCCCCCCCCCCCAATGAAAACATGAATGTAGCAGAGGACTTTTATTTTGAAGAAATTAAAGGCATTTCCACCATAAACTGATGCAGAAAAGGCAGAAATTGGTGCATTAAAATTCACCATAAGGCAGGAAATTAAGTTTCAAGCTCAAAATTTACTATGGGGGGGGGGGGCACATTGCATTCGCAAAAGACAAAATAAATTAGACACCATATGAGTTACTATCTTGTAATAAGAAGAAAAGATCTCAATGACAAGGTATTTTCTTGTATTTACGAGATAGTAACTCTGAGATAATGTGTCTAATTTCTTTTTCTTTTGTGCATTCAATGCACTTCCGTCCAAACCCCCGTTTCATATGTGTCCCCCCCAAAACCTACACCCTTGACCGCAGAACAAAACGTTAAAATCTCAGAAGCTTCTGTTAACCACAGACTTTATTTCAGAAGTCTTAAACAAAAACCCACTGACAGAAGTGCTAAAACGCTAACTCATTTCCAGGTTTTACAACTACAAACTGTGGCACCCTAACTGTTGGATGTGCAGAGATTTCGGGGGGGATGACGGCACTTGTTACTGATGATGTTAAGAGCCCTAATAAGGTTCTAAAAAGCATGCTGCTGACTAACAACATTCCTACACGCAGCGTTGGTCTCTGGTGTTTGTGATGAGGCAGACTGAATGAGTGAGTGGGCGATCTGTCTGGATTTAATGAGAATGGTGGACAGGTAAAACGTTTTCCTCTGGAGTCTCTTAAAGGTGTAAGTGGATGTGTTGCATAATTTGCACTAACGAGGAAGAAGGGGGGGGGGGGGGTAATCAACCGTCATGTCTGCCACTGACTGTGCAGCCTTCTCTTAGATAAACTGTGTTTTTATTGAGTCTTAATTACAGCTGCAATTTATACTCTGCTAGTAGATTCATTGTTTGTTCCTAAAATAATGAAGGTCATCACAGTTTACAAGCATGCATGGCAACACTATGGTTTCTATTTAAGATGTTATAGTGTAATCCAAATCTATTTTTCCATTATAAAGTATTATAAAGGGATAGGAGCATCTTTAGGGCCTCAACATTTTGGGGGGATCCTGACCAAAATGTGTCTGTAGTACTACTACTTTTATCAAAAACTGCCACAAGTACCACATGCTCAGATTTGTAATCCTCTTTAATTAGATCGTGACTGATTTACGTCGTAATTTTGCCACTATTTAGACTTAAATGTAGCTGGGAAAAGTTTATCTTTTGTTAAAAAAGGGGTTTGTAGAAAAATTTGTTGATATTCCACAAAGTAAGCTATGCAAAAGTTTCATCACGATACGATGTAGCGTGTTTTTGGACGATACGATATTTGCTGCTATCACAAAGTCTGCCGATACGATTCTGATTTGATTAAACTCAGGGGCCTGCAATCAATATGTTACATATAACACAGTTACATATCAACTCACAAAAAGCAACTAAAATATGGTTTGTCGATTTTATTACTGAGCTCTTCCAGCCATTTAAATGAAAAATGATCTTATTTTTAATATAAAAATAGACCTGTTGTTCACTATAACGTGCCACATTTCTCATGTTTAACTGCAAATGTCTTTTTTTTTAATCTATCAGTTAACTTAAAGAGCCCCTGCTTCATTTTAACCGTTTATGTTTTCAAGGTTATAGGAATATGCTTAAATTTGAATATATACTCCTTGAAAAATATTTGATTTTCAACATAATCTGGTGTTTAATCAACACAATCATGCATGAAAAACAAAAATCGTTTAATATTTGAAATCGATCTCGTCGTCATATTTGTTTGTTGTCTCCTGGTGAACAGCTGGTAAAATAAAGAAATTGACAATGTAACTACATTGATTGCTGTGCGTATAAAGACGTTCTTTATTTTGCACAATTGCATTTATAGTAACAATTTAGATGTGATGAAAAACGCTTCAAATATCTGGACATTTTTGCTTTAAATACCTTGAAAAGTGCTTGAATTTTGCTCTAAACTTTTGATGGCCCTTTAATTATTGCCATGGGATTTTCAAAATAAAGGCGCATCTTAAATCGATATTTCCGCTTTGCATCAATGATACTGGATCGTCGATCGCCGAATCGATGCAGATCGATCGTTACCCCCCCTAGTATCTGTAATAAAACTCAACATAACTGCTCTCATACTTATTACCAATAGATTACATTTAGGGATTTTATTTTGTTGACGCCACTAAAAGAATCACAGCTGTCTTGCTGCAAGATTTGGTGCTGGTGTTGAAGTTTACTTCCCAGATGCTCTTTTACTCGAGTTATTAGTACACGCTCTTATAACCATTTTAATAGCGCCCAATTAAAAATACAGACTGCTATCCAGCTGTCACAGCGATATACTATAGGTGGAATAAATAAACCCTGGAGATCTTTATATTTAAATTAAAAGAAGTGATGCTGACAAGTCACCTGTTATATAAAAAAAAAAACCCATCTCTGAATAAACTACGAGGTTGGTTATTTACATCTGCTGAGAGCACGTACACACTGATGGTATTTGTGTGTGTGTGTGAGGAAAAGAGAGGAATAATGAGTGTGTAGCAGCGAGAGAGTAAATCCACAATTTGCTCACGCATTTTAGGGTGTGCAAAGTTTTCTTCCTCAGGTGCCATTTCATGTTCATACCCTTCATTCAGCTCCCTGGGAGAGGAGACATGTTTTAACTTTTTTTTTTTTTTTTTTTTTTGCAGAACACAACACATGGTGCCTTTTTTTTTGTATATTTTTAACAAGGTCTGCTTGTCACTGAAAGTTACTGAGTGTTTTTTTGAGCTGCCACTGCCAGAAACAGTTATTGATTTACAATGCTGCTGCTGCTGCTGCTGCTGCTGCTTTTGAGTCTGCTCATGCTGATTTTTTTTTTTTTTTTTGGGGGGGGGGGGGGGGGGAGGTTGGATATTTTACACTCATATTCATGTGTTTTTTTTCTCCTCTCTCTCGCTCTCTCTCCCTCCCCACATTTCACTCAAGGCAGTTGTCGCTGGTTCAGCTTGACTGCTTCGTTAGGGCTCATCATTTGCATTCAGATTAATTATCTAATTACCGACAAATGTCCGGCGGCCACCCCACACTCCGGCTCGTCAGCTCTCAGCCTGTAATTATTTTAATCATTTACTTTCATCTGGAGCGTTCTTGCCATTCTCCTGTGTTTAGAGGCCATTCTTAATTACCCTGCCAA
>JAOVVB010085410.1:0-13517 GCA_028570985.1 Heterobranchus longifilis
ACCAGAAATAGTATGCAATTCATATTGGTTTCATACTAAAGTTCCCGACATACTAACAAATCGCACATACTGAAAACTAAAATAAATAAATTATTAGCCCCAATATATTGTCTACTACTCCTGGTTGTAGTAAGGTAATTGCGCAATCCTCTGCAGTATATCAAAGCATCCATCAGCATGGAGATACTGGGTCAGTTTAACGTAAAAATAGCTGCCGGTCCTGGGGATAAAGACAATGGTCCTGTATGGCTTTAGGGTGCTCCGTGTATGTATCAAGCTCCCTTGTGCTTTGAGAAGATATGGAGCAGACAGGTACAGTATTTGAGGATTGTCTGAGAAAAACAATAATTCAGTAAATATCTCATATGCCGCAGAAATCACACATTTTCACGGGTATCCCTCTTGATAATTTCAATGCGTTTTCTTTTTGGTTTATAGCAAATCTCTTTTTTTTCGAGGCGTGAAGTAGGACTGTGCTGTTGTGTGTGTGTGTGTGTGTGTCTGACTGCTGCTGTGAAATTATATCTATTGTGCCCAATACAAGGGAGACAGTCAAAAATATTAATTGGCTTGTTTTTATTCTGTAACTAGGAATAAATATCAAGGTATTTTTTTTCTGTTTAAACATTTTCCTTTTTCATTTCTTGCTGTGATTTTTCTGTCAAAAATGCACGTTCAGCTCAAATTCATATCACATCCATTCATGTGCTCAGCTTTGATTAATTGGGGTAAAATGATTAGCTCCCGCCTCGCCCGTTTGCTGTAAAGGATACACAGCTTGCGGGCAAACAGTGTTACAGCAATTGTATCTCCTCCCTTTTGTTTTCCCTCTCAGCTGCCCCACACCCTCTAAACCCCTCCGTCTGCCGGGCATTGTTCAAAATGAAAACGGGGCCTGAGAGCAGCTACGACAGTGTGGAATTCCACTTTTAAAATAATGTGAAAGCAACCACAGTCCTCCATTATCTGAAAAATCTAGGACGAGGTTCATTCCTCAGAGGTTTAAGTAAAGCGTAGTCCTTGTCATAACTTAATACCTCTTGTTCCAGATCTTTTAATGTATTCTTCTTCTGAGATGAACTTTCTTCAGTGTGGGAATAGGAGAATCATTTTGAGCTATGTTAACATTAAAAGACAGAGAAGTGAGCGGACATGAATAAGTGAGGGGGCACAGAGAGACTCTTTTTTGTCTGTGGCGTTGGAATCAAAGAGAAACCGGGGTGGATAAAGGAAAGAAATGGCACAATAATACAGGGGGCTGATGGGGAATAATACTGGAAAAGTTGAAAAAAGTCATCCATGAAATTGCTTGTTGCATCCTTTAAAACCTCTTGATTGATGGTGGCAATTTTAAAGCTTGGCAGTTTCCCAGTTCTGTGGAAGTATTAGAAACAAGTACTCCAGGGTTCTCTTAAAGGAAAAAGGCACCCTAAAACACTTTAACCCAGTTAAATAACAGCTATTGGCAATATACATTTATGGGTCCATTTTGGTGTTTGGACGTGCATTTCTCTTATCCCTGTTGATAACTGGCCAGACCTTACATTTGGCCACTACAGCTGTGGACAACTTAATAGGAAAATGTCACTGGCTGTCGTTATTAAAGTACATGTCCGATTTCAGCATTTTTCAGTTTGAGATAACAGATAGTGTTAGCACTGTTTCTCTCAGCCTAAGTTTTAAATTGCATATTGGCAAAGCAGTAGATATTCACTATGTAAGATAACATTAAACATATCTTTCGCTTGTGACTGCCATGCTTATGACAATTGCTCTAACTGCATTTCTACCTTCCCCTCATCACTATAGCAACAAGCTTAATACTGTTCAACCTCTATTGCTAATCCTTTTGTTTGTTGCAACTTTAGATTGTGGTTTACAGACAGTTTGCTCACTGGATGGCAAATAATTTATGAATATATTTTACAGCACAAACAAGAATAGTTTATTGGAAAAATGAAAGCTTACAAAATTCTCAAATGCTTCTCGTAAACAATTTGAAGTTATGGGACTCAAAAACTGTACTGTAACAAATAAACAGACACTTTATAAGTATAATCTATCACATTTCATACATCGTGATATATTCAAGCCTCAGTCTAAGCTGTTATCACTTTTACAGGCTATTTTTGATGTACTTTCCTAAAAACAAGAGGCTCTAAGATTAATTTGTGCTGTATATGTAACAGGCAGGAGTTATAGCTCCTGGTGCCAAATGTAACACAGCTTTAATTTACCAGTTAATGTTGGTGCCCAAGTTTGTTGGAAGACATCCACTGCTCTAAATCCAGCAACATGATGGTCTTATTTTGAAATGCCTATATAGTCTAACATAGATCTCCAGTATGGGGGCTGTGGTGTTGCTTCACAGGTCACAGCCTTCATCACTTCATGTTATTTTTAGTTTACAGAGCCTCGATTCAAATAACCTGTTTTTTCTCCACAAAAACAGAAGTGGATATATTAGATATCAGAGATAGAAATAAAGTATATGCGTAACATATTGAATGTGTGACTTGGTAAAAATGGTACTTTTTGTATGTAGAGTGACTCAAAGTTGTGTGCTGTGTTTTTATGCCTCCGTGCCGGCAATAGCTGTGGCCGGAGGCATTATATTTTTGGGTTGTCCATCCGTCGATATCTCAGGGACACCTTGACAGAATTTCTTCTAATTTGGAACAAACGTCCACTCGGACTTGATGATGGACGTAGTATATTTTTGGTGGTCAAAGGTCAAGGTCACTGTGACCTCACAAAACACGTTTTTGGAGAAGAATGAATATTCTTACTTATGACAAAATTTCACACAAATGTCTAGTATGATAAAATTAAAAGTGATGACATTTTATATCCAAAAGGTCAAAACTGTGGCATAATAATGATCTGCACAAACACTTTTCTGGCCATTATTCAGCACCATAACTCAGGAACAGAAGGGGAGATGTGACCATATTTCACATTTGACTGGATACTCAATTGGTGCCCACTTTGAAACTATGATGATTGTTTAGATCTTCTGTGCTGCCAGGCTGAAGATGTGCGTGAAGCATCCACGTTTTAGAATGTGTAGCTTCTTTGCAGCCACAGCCATATTTGAAGCACTGCCATGGCTACAACTTTGTGTTGTATGCTGTCTCTCTGGTAGTCCACCACCAGCTCATTGGTTTTGCTGATATTGAGCTTCAGGTGATTGTCGTTGCACCGTGTGACGAAGCTCTCTATCAGTCCTCTGCACTCCTCTGAAAAAGATGTCTCTAAGTGAAGACAGAATGTTTCTCACTTGAAATTATTCACTAGAATCATACATGTCAATATAGTGATTTTGCCCCCAAAAATACACCATTTATTTCCTTCAAATTCTTCACTACATGAGTCTGGACAGAAATGGGTGTAAATTGCAACTTGGCTGGTTGGTGGAGGCATACAATCACGAGGAGGTAATTCTAGTTTGAGGTCTGCTGGGAAGCTGTGATGTGATGTTTCGACTTCTGAGCCCACGAGTGATTCCCATGTTTCCACTTCACTGAACGCCACTGGAGGCAGGCAAGGTACATCGACTTCCTTACAGTATCCCTAAATACTAATTTTCTTGCACATTGTTTAAAACAGTTTATCTGGAACTTTTATAACAGAAAAAGACCTTTTGTCACAGCCTATCATCAAAGGAAAATGTTTTCCATGTTGAAAAAGTAGATGTGTGGGGGTCAGTATTCAGGTTTTTTGTTTTTCTGTTGAGCCAACAGTGACTTGTTATCACATAATAAGCATAATACAAAATTCTTACATGGGTCATAATGTCAAACCAACAAGCTATACAGCTCTCGGTGACTGAATGAATGAATTACCATATGAAAGACAAAAAGAATAAATTGTTTGAATTAAAGTTGCAAAAGGCCACAAATGACCAAATATTGTGTAATACTTTCCTTCACACTGTCTTAAGAAATGTTATGGGCAGCTCTTCATGCAGATGATTATCTGCACTATTTATCCTATTTGTATTGTTCTTTCTCATATCAGTCCCCACAGTAAATGAGCTGCAATGTCCATTTCTCTTCTGTAATAATTTTAATGGATCCACCAACAAAAAAGCATGAACAAATGTAGACTATACCTGCTGAAACTGAAATAACTCTACATATGTAATGGACCTGAAATGCCTTCACTGTGAAGCAGCTGCAGGAGGTACACATAGGTGTTTGAGTTAGCCCCGAGTGCTAACATGTTGATCCATAAGGATTCGTATTTGTATATTTTTTGACATTTGATTGTGAAGCACCACTATGGAGATTTGGCTCTGCATAAATTGCTCTACATGGTTCAACATTATCAACAAATTGCGAGAAGGCAACGTTGCAAACTTGATCCACAGTCTAATGAAAATGTTGTCCGCTATAACCACTAATGACAGAACTGATAGAACAAAACAATATCCCAAATGTTATTCTCGCTCTCTACATCAGCAGGAGTGTTCTGTGAATTTGTTACACTTCTTCTGTGAGTTACAGTACAGAAACCAAGCAGTGCTTTCCAGTAATAACCTTTTCTATACACTTCTCAGTCTGAGAGAGATCACAGAGGTGAAATTGACTTCAGGATTTAAAGGTTCTTATTTGCAAGTAAAGAGAAAAAAATTAGAGGGGATGTGTCATGAACATAATTCTCTTTTTTTTTTCTTTTTTTTTTTTTGCAAACAAATATGGTCAACAGACATTTGCATCAATGAAAAGGTATAGGCGACAAAAAAAGCAAAGAAAAAAGTGAGACCATAGCGATTGATGTACATAGCCTAATGCAGCATTGGATGAAAATTAATGAGAATGAATGAGAATTTTACAAATGTAAATCTAAGCAATCGCTAAAAACATACACATATATTAATGTACACTCAAAGCACAGATAGATTGAAGTAAATAAATAAATAAAAATGAAACTAAATAAATAAAAACAATAAAATAAGAGGCAGGTGGCACATTATGGCTTAAATAGGTGGATAGGCTGCAGACTAAAACAGACTCCTGATCAAATCCATAGCACCATTCATTTTAGCGGTTGATCTTTCTAATAAGCAGATATCATAAAAAAAGTGTAGTGTTAGGATCATACCATCCTTTAATAATTGTTTTTTTTAGCTGCTGTTGGTGCTGCAAGAAGTATTATTTTCTGTGGGAATGATAAATGAAGATTTGGATTGTATCCATAGAACAGTAGTAATGGACATAATGGTAAATGAATGTCAAAAATGCTGTTTAAAATATCAGTAATATATTGCCAAAGGGATTTCACAGAAGTACAGCACCACCTCTGAACATTTTGCACATCCATCATTAGCTGTTCATTTGAATCTGCAGTCTGGAGTGCGGTAGATGTATGGATTTAAAATGAATTACTTGCTGTGCAATGTTCTTGGATGAGGTGAAAATATTCCAAATATTAGTCCAATCAATCACAGAAGTATAGTGCATTAAATATTTTTTCCCAAGAACTGATCATTTTGAGGGTGATGATATTCTTTGGAGATAATTCACTGTAAATATGTGATACAAGCCCTGAGGATTTTGCAGAATAAATCAAAGTTACCAGTGAATGAATGGTAGCCTGGATGGGTTTTCCAGGGCACTCCTTATGTTTTTAATGCTGTGCGTAGTTGGAGATAGAAGAAGCACAAAGAACCTGGTATGGAGTAGGAATATATATAATAATGAAAGGAGCACAGACCTTGATTATTAAAAATATATTTAAGAATATGAATGCCCTGATTGGACTACTGAGAGAATGTAGTTATTGTTCCATATGGGGGATCTCTCATGGAAGTTATAGACAATTGATTTTCTATTTGCCGTGCTAAACTGTTTGCAATTATAGTGCACATATGTGATACCGCAGTCCTATGTTTATGAGTATTTTCTAGTGAATTAGGATCAAGCCAAACTTGAAAGGTTCTGAACTGGAATGACCAATAATAAAATTTGGAAGGGAAAGGCCCCTATTCTTTTTAGGACGAGTTAAAGTGGAAAGACTAATGCTTGGATGCTTACCTTTCCAAATGAAGTTTCTACATAAAGTGTCAATATCTTTAAAATAATTTAGAAGGGGGAGGGAGTGGTAACATTGACAAAATAATAATTATCTTTCTAAAGCTTTGTTTGTCATTTCAAATTTGTAGGTTGACATGTTTTACAATATTCGGCTACATTTGTTGTCATTACAACATAATCAGTGACATCAGATTGTTGTTTTCAATCCGAAACGGTTTGTTATTAACCCATTACAACCATTTTAAGGACCGTGAACATCCACTGTGATCGTACATGTTTCACCACCATGTTGCAGTGATGCCAAGCTAATGTGCCCCTTATGCAACCTCGTCACTTCATACTGTGAGTCCATTTATTTCCGTCCACCAGTATGACTGATGTGTTATAAGGAAAGACTCAAGCTTTGCTGGTTGCATTAGTTACGGCCAGGTTTTTTTTTTTTTTTTTATCTCAAACTGAGCCAAAAGTGGAGCTATGAGAGAGCGTTTAAATGTTTTATGGGACTTTATAGCCAGAATGAATGTCTACTCTCAAATAGTCATTGGCTGTACCGTGGTGTGCTGTATTATGCTCAAATCCATAGATGAATCGTTTATGAAGATGACACATTTTCTGTGTTATGAATTCATTGCTATATCAGTCACACAAATAATTACACAATTATAAATTGAAAACAATGCCGTAATGTGACATAATTAAGCTGAACTGTTAGTACTGCAATTCTGCGTTACCGGGGTGACGTGTGTGACACTTTTATGAGATTCGCTAACCTGTCTGTCACATAATTACATGAGGAGCTCTTACAGTGAGGAAACTCAGTGGAACGGATCTCAGAACAACAAGGGATTGCATATTTATGAGAAATGATCTCATTACAAGAAGCCTCGATCAGTGAAAACCTTCAAAATAACACAGTTTCTAAAGGTCACCGTTTCTGATTTTGAGACTGCAGAACATCTGCATGACTGTCCGTAATCGGAATGTTAATAATTATCCATGTAACAGTTAACCAACAAACAGTTAAAAACCATATTATTAGAAAAACAATTGTTCTCCATTGGTAAAAGAAAAATAGACAATACAATATATTTCTTAATTGCTAGTTAACTTGCTAGTGCAAGTTGTGTTTTAAGCTCTTTTTTTCTGCAAAGTCCATGAATAAAGTTATCATCCCAACCAATCACATTGTGTTGTTTACTGATGACAATTATAAAAAAAAAAAAAAGATTCCCTCCCGGTAGTTGGTCCTCTGCCTGCATGCGCGACTTGTGAACCTTTTATTGAATCATTGTTGCACATTTGCATTGCTGCCGGTATGAATAGTTTTGATGCAAAATATTTGTCTGCATTTATTTTGCATTTTCGTGTGATTTATTCATCATGTCTTGTAACGGCCTATAATCATCTGTTTTTTCTTCACCTGAACTAGTGATAATCTGAGTAGACGCAACACAACGTCCTTATTATGTTGAGTGTGTGTGAGTCTCGTCCTGAGGAGTAAGGGTCAGTCATAGCATATGTCCCCTGCCTTCAGGCGTATGTCCCCAGTTCTCCCTGAGCTTTTGTTTTCCATTTCTTACTAAGGTGGTTGCACTTCCCCCATTCTCCCCAAACGCACACGCTTAATATTTGATCTTATTTAGCCAGAAAGCCGTGCGGTATGAATCGTACAGATGAAGTGAGCTGGAGTATGCTCAGGGGGGATGCAGGAAGTCCTGGCAGAGAGGACAGAGATGAAGGTCAACTCACCCCCGACTGCGCGCCAGCTGTCACATGTGGATGGTCAGGAGAATCACCTGAAACCTGAATTGATTTATTTGAGTGAGAGAGAACAAAATTTCAGATATCTGTTGACCTCCCTTGATGGCATGTGTCACAGACGGAGCAAGAGAAAGAGTATAGACAGACAGCAAATGACATTTCAGGGAAAGACGAGCAGTGCCTTTTCAAAAGTGCCACTGTCCAGCTCCCATTATGGACACTCACTGTCACTTCCAACTGAATTTGAACTTCTGAACTCCAGTGCTCTTGTACCACTAATGAGTAGAACATTTTATTTTGTATTGCAATCATTCCCCTGTGTAAAAGCACTTAGTGGTTATGTATGTTCTCTTGCTACATTTCCCAAAGAAGGTGCCGCTGCGTTATAAATAAGCATAAATTAATGTTTTATTATTTTTTTCCCTTTATAAAGGTACAATAGAAGTGTGTCCTGTTGTTCTCTTAGTGCCCTCCTTTTAGCAGCCGCTGCGGCTGGCTTGATGATTTATTAACTTGAGGCATTTGATGAAGCTCTCCTACAGAAAGCTACTTGATAGAGTCTCCTAGCAATGGAAACAATTTCGAGCCAACTTCACAGATAATTAGGCACTTTAGCCGGAGGACTTGATTTTGAAATAAGCTGAGCTCCCAGCAAGCACACTTATACCTCACCACAATGGAAACGCTCCGAGGGGTTGGCCAAATGAAGGGGGGAGGGGAACCTTGTCGAACAACTTTCTTTCACATTTTAGAGCACATTTTAAAAGTTGACGAACGTGCATTCGTTGACATAGTTTTCTTTCAGTTGTCTCTCACAGGAAGTAAGAGATACAGTTCCTTGTCCAGGCAGTTAAGTCCTTGTAAAACAGGCTTGTGTTTTTAGTGATCTCCTAAATTAATCATTTTATTTATGCAGATGATTTGCTTATATTCCTCCACTATAATAATCATATGTTACCAGTATGGTTCTGACTGTTTCATCAGATTTAATACCAAAAAGAGCAGAGTAATGCTGATGATTGCTTTAAGCTCTTGAAGAAAACAATAGAGCTGCAACGATCAGTCGACTAATTGATTAGTTATATTATACAGATTATTATATACTTATAAATAAGCTATTATTATACCTTATATTAAACCAAATATCTCTGGGTTTTGATCAAAACAAGACATTTAAAGACATCACCTTGGACTCTGAGAAACTGGGATGAGCATTTTTCACTATTTTCTGACATTATAGACCAAACTTAATTGATTAATCGAGAATATAATCTGCAGTTTAATCAATAATGAAAGTAATCGTTACTTGCAGCCCTAGTAAATAGTGGGGTCAGATATCTTGGCCACCTTGATTTAATGATTGATTTTAAAATGTTGAAAGGTATACAGTATGCACCGCATGCTTGTAAATCAAGTTAATATTGATGTCAAGGTCTCTCTTTAAATTCTTGTTGCGTATCTACTGTATGTGTACAAAAAGACACTTGCTAACAGCCATGCCAGTGTGTGTGCCAACATCAATATGTTCATGTGTTAATAAAGATTCTTCTGATTTTAGGCAAGTGTGTATTTGTCCAGTAGGTGATGCGTTTTATTTTGTGACACGGTATGTGGAAGTGCTATAAGGTTGTATTGCATGGATGTATGTCATTTGGTAGTTTGAGCTTTAATCTTTTATATAGATGTGTGAAATAAAATTGAATACACAGGCCCCACTGGTTTCCCTTAGAGACAATATACTGTAGTTTTGTCACAGTCCATAACATCATTAAATTGTTCGGGATATTAGGGAGTTAATGTATCATATGGTGCTCCTATGAGGCTGAAATTACATTTTCTGCCAACCCCATAGTAGCACTTCTATACTGCCTTAAGCTTTATGCATTTACTACACTGTAATGATGTCAGAGTGACTGCATGTACATGTGTTTACATACCCGTAATTGCAGGTGCATAGATGAATTACAGCATAATGCACAGTTTATGGACCACATGCTGGAAGGGTGGAAAATGTGTTCTTCTAATTATTCCATTACGTCTGTAATTTCATTAACTAAGCTTTGCAAAAAAAAAGGAGAAGCAGAAGACTGTCAGAGGTAATTAAAAGATAAGGTGAACAGTACAGTCTGCTCGCCCTGGCTACATTAAGACATTTGGCTTCTACAGTGAGAGCGTAATATCTCCTTAACACACACACACACACACACACACACACACACACACACACTGAAGGGATGAGGGAGGTGCTCTCCCACCTGTCAACAGACCCCTCACCGACATGTGCACTGGAGGGAGATGTGTTGCAGTCCCGTCACGTCGGACTGGTGAGATATGAAATGTGACGGGTGCACAATGGTTGTCAACATGAATGACTCATAAACAAGCAAAACATTACAGCCTACTCCTTGGTGTTCATTTTTACAGAGATTGGAGAGGAGGGTGCGACACCATCTCAAATACCACTTCTCACTTCCTTCCTTTCTTCTTTTTTTTTATTTTTTTTACATTGTCTTTACGTGGGCTGGGCAAATATGCTCGCTCCAGTAAACCATTCCAAACGTGTGGATGATTTCAACAGTTTCTCTTTTGCACTTGGTTTGTTTGAGCCTCAAGCAGATTATAAACAACGCACCGTATCCTGTTTAACAAAAACATAAAGATACAATTATTTATGTATTAATTGATTTATTATTTATGGGAACACTGTTATGAAGAGACTCTGAGTAAGTTGTATCGAAAATTTTACAACCCAAGCTTTCATTACAGGGAATTCTGTTGAATGACTTGAAGCATTTAACACATATTTGTTCAGACATGGTTTTGTTGACATGATTGGAAGAAAAAAAAATGATGCTACTCAGTGCTACTAATAATTACAGAAAAAAACACTTGGTCTGCAGAGGCTGTTTTGTGGCTTTATAGCTAGTAAAACAAGTATCTCTATGGTTGTATAATGAGCGCAGATGGGGAGTTTTAACGAGAAACTGACACCCTGAGTATTGCGGCAGCTACTCCACCCTCCAGCTGCAAGGATGAGGAGCATAAAAAAAGAGCAGATTAGAGGAGAATGGTGGATCAACTTCATCAGTTAATTAAACTCCATTGCAGCTTGATGAGCAATTAATCAAGGCAGCGTGCAGAGTGTCAGGCAGGGCTGAGTTCTTCGGGTGCGGTATGTGTGCATCGTACAGTATGTTCCCGGGGGGGTAGCCCTGTGGGGAGCTACACTTACCAAGTGAGCAGCCCTAAAATTGTGCAGGGTGTAATGGGCTGGGTTTATGTAAGCAGCTATCAATCACTCTCTTGACATAAGCCTGCACCCTATTAGAGCTGCAGGATTAGGCTCCTCTCAGTGCTGAACTAACTGAGAAACTACTTGTCTAAGTAGATCGAATTTCAGGAAATGCTGAAATATATTGGATTATTATTTAGAAAAAAAAAAATAGTATTGGCGTTTAAAGCAAATGTCCTATCTCAGAGGGCAGAGTCAATAACAGTCAAAGTTAATCACATTAATCTGGGAGAAACACGGGCTCTAAGCATGTCAAAAATGTAACTTTGTATTTCTCCAGCCTGAAGATTTAGCTCTTATCTTCCATCTGATATCTGACTCCCGAAATCTGTTTGGTTTTTGTCCTTTGTCTGTCACCCCCTTTCATCTACCTCTTCATCTCTTTCAAGACTGTGAAGTAGACTTTTTTTGTATGCTATGGAAATTCGAGTTGGCAGTTTGTGACTAAATGCAGTAAATTTATTAACGAGACCACGGGGAACATTAAAAGTCAATTGAAGGAGGCTATTAAAAGCAGGATTTTAATTGGGTTGGTCGCACCACTAAACCTTTTTTTTCTGTCTCTTCTCTTCTGTCTATTTTTTTTTCTAAGAGCAATGGTACTAAAAAGTTCAGAATTAATGTGTTCAGTCAGTGTGTGGTAGTCCTTGAAAGAAAAGTTCTCCATTGGAATCACAGATTCTAGTCTCATATTGAATTTCACTATATATTCAAATACTTGAAATATAGGAAACTGTGTGAAAATCGGTCTTGGTGTGGGTCCGATCGTGATGGCAGATGCTCATGGTACTCTGCTGCCTCTTGCTGCATTTAGTCCTGCTGAGGACTGATGTCTCTGTGGATCTTGCTGAAGGGTTTCAAGAGGGGGCAAATCTCTTAAAATGACACAGATTGCAGCCAACGCAAGGTTTTCCTGCAACACCAGCGTCTACAGAGCATCCTCTCGCCCATTCGGTCCTGAAAACACGAGCCGCAGTCACTGTAGCCATCTGCTTTTTAGTTTTTGTTGTTTGGTCTTTATGCCTGCAAGGAGTCAGTAAATTGTGTTAGTACTCTAACTTTAATGCATCAGATTATATAATCTGTTGAAATTACATTACAAAGCATACAATTGTCCTAGTTTTAGTAACGTGGTGTGACACATTACAAATGGTTTTAATTGCACTTTAGCTTCTGGCTTTTGAGACATGCTCGACTCATTCTGCACTTTAAGGGAACCGTGTGCGTGCTTGAGTGCGTGCGTGCGTGCGTGCGTGCGTGCGTGCGTGGGCTTGAAAAAGAGTCAGTTTTTGCAAACGGGAGAGTCAGACACAGAGAGAGAGATGGAGATGTAGTGTAGTATTGGCTGTGCTGACTGGATAATGACATGCAGAGTGCTGCGCTGCTACAGTAGGTTGAGCCTCCAACCAGATGCTCCTTTCACTGCAGCTCATAAGCAGAGAGAGAGGCTGCACCAACATACGCACTTATCTTAGCTGCATTAAGCAGCAGGATTCAGGGTGTTCAATCATGTACTGTTAAAGGATCGTATTCGAGTAAATAAGTATGTGGCATCTGATGAGACTGAGGCTAGCTTCAAACTTCCTTTGAGACATTCTCTTAATGTTTCCATGCTTACGTTTGGAAGCCCTGTGTCCGTATTCCCTGCAGTTTAATGATTCAGTCTCACACAAACTGCTCAGATTCAGTGATATCCTCTCAGCAAGCTTTGAAGCTATTTTAGGGTTTTCAGATTGATGATAAGGGTGTGTCTACAGTATTTACAATGGGAGGCACAGAAAATTGTGTGTGTGTGTGATGGATGACTGGCTAAAGTAAAATTTTTATTGCACTTTTAAAGAACCAGATGGCAGCATCACATAGAAGGCCAGAACATGTACGAGCACTGGAGCTCGAGGGGATACTCTTAACCACTAACTATATAATTTATTGAACTGATGTCATAAAAACAATAAAGGACAAAATGCACAGTATACCTATTTGTGCTGTTTTTAAGAAGAGCAATATCACGTTCCAGAAACAATGCATATGTTAAGTATAGCTGCCAATCCAAGGCAATAAATACAGTAATCTGCCTCATCCCAGCAGGTCTTATATGCACTCGGAATAATATCTCACATACACAGCAAAAAAAATGATAAGTAACATTCCTCAGGGAGAGCATATGCTACTGTATATGTTGCTCAAGGGTGTGACAGATGTAAACACCATAGGATGACAGCAACAGCACATAGAGACAAAGCTAAACGAATGATCATGTACAACTCATGGTTTCTTGTTTCATCGTATTCTATGGAGTCTAAGAGTGAAAACAAAAGTGCACAATTTAAAGGCTCTTCTGATTAAAATCACATTATTATTATTATTATTATTATTATTATTATTATTATTATTATTATTATTATTATTATTATTATTATTATTAT
>JAOVVB010085421.1:0-13517 GCA_028570985.1 Heterobranchus longifilis
GCAGGGACAGAGTGAGCGGGTAGTTGTAGTTGTAGTTATAATATATATAATCTAATTATTTTTATAACAATGACAATAAAAGTCCTTGGAACTTGAATCCAGACCTTCCTCCAGCAGCGCTGTGGAGATCAGCAGATTAACACTTTATTTCCTGATCGTTTCACAGCGGTTACATTCTAAAAGCACAACATCAAATTTCATATTTCTTTCCTACTTGCACAATCTCACTGGAAACTTGTGTGTCCCGTGTCCACAGAAAAGTGGTGCGGCGAGCCAGCCTGTCGGACAGACACAACTTGTGCCGTAAAGAGTACGAGACGGAGGCCATCGTGTGGAGGGGCGGCAGAGAGGAGCAGGAGGAGAAAGAGAAAGAGTCTGATCAGGAGAATAACCAGGTGGTTAATGTAAGTCTTCAGATTATTTATCTTTTCATGCTGTTGCTTGTTTTTTTTAGAATTTGATAAACATATGCACATATATACATTACATTTGTTACAGTTTTAAAAGTAGCATTTGAGAGTTCTTCCTCTGCCAAGTTATGTGCAGAAAGTTAAAACATCAAACAAAACAGGTGTATACAACCTGATACAACAATATTACTTGCGTCATATCAGTTCTGTCTTTCTGCTGCTTTCAGTATTCTGATAAAATAACAACTTGCTTGTTGAATTTAAAAAAAACTGAAAGGAAGTTATTTCAGATATTTTTTTCGAACAAATTGAACATTGAACTGAACACAAAAGGCACCATTTAAAAAAAAAAAAAAGAAAAAAAAGAAGAAGAATTGCGAAAGTTGATATTGCGATGAGGATTTAAAAAAGGATTTATTGTGCAGCCCTACTGTAGGGTTGAAGTTGCCATGAAATGTAATGTTATTCTTACGTTTTTTCTTAGGAAGAAACATAAGAAGAAAGTTAAGAAAAAACTTAAGAACTTTATTCATGAATATCAAATCTTCTTAACCTTTGTCTTAAGACTGACGTTAAGAAGAAAGCAGCACTTAAGAATTTTTTTTTTTATTAAGAAGGTTTTGTGAATCTGGCCCCAGATCAAAGATATCTGATCTGCATGTATTTATTGCTGTAAATGAGAAACCTTCGAGCAGAACTCTGAAACATGCGGGTCCAATCTGACCCACTGGATGACTTTGCAAAGTGTGAGAAAAAAAGTCATTAAGAAGATAAATGAATTGTTGGCAGGTCTGAGGAAACGGCAGTCTGTTTTACTCAGAACTGAGAGATCGGTGATGCAGCTGTGCTAGCTACATTATTGCTAACAAAGTAGCATCAGCATCAAAGCCACACACTGTCGTGTGTCCGGACAAGCGACAGGCTTTTACCAACATCAGCCTGATGAGAAACTCTGTGGCAGATCTGGATGCCGGATCTTGCTGGTTTCCCTGGTCCGGCTGCATGTGGCCCATTAACTAAAATGACTTTGACACCCCTGCCTTAGAGGGATTCTAGTGATCTTTATTGATGTCCCGCAGGTCAAGCCAGTCGTAGCAGTGGAGCTGCCAGACAAGCCCAAGCTGCCCACCATCCTCAAAGATAGCAGCAGCAAACAGAACGGACTCATCACCACGACGACGTCCACGCCGCCGCCATCCAACGGCAACACACTATCGCCCGATTCCTCCGCTCAGGAGGAAGCCTGGCCGAGAGAGCGCGCTCAGACTCTGTCCGAGCTCAAGAAACAGAGGGCCGCCGCCAAATTGTTGAATCACCCGCTGTTCAACGGTCACCTAGGTAACGGCTCCACAGACTCTTTCACTGATGCCAAAAACAACTCCGAGGACCCCCGCATGCCGCTGGTCTCCTCCAACGGCAACGCGGTTTACTACACGCCAGCCAGCGGCGACCCGCCCCTCCTCAAACTGAAACAGCCAATAGAGGAAGAGCAGCCGAAGGTGCGGACCTGCTGCTGCGTGTCGTAGCACCCCGGTCACGTGACTGTTGACGGAACAGGAAGTGTTTGCACAGAGAAGCGAGGAAGGTGTAGGAGGAGAGGAAGGAAGGAAGGAAGGAGGGAGTGTTCCAGTCTTTTAACGTTCTTTTCCTCCTTTAAACTTCTCCCAGAGAAGATGGCGGACCTGACGAAGGTCAAGAAACTTCTCCTTGTACCTCCCTGCCATGTGACTCCTGCTACAATCGGAGACATCTAACCCCAAACGCACGCATGTTTCGAGCGTAGCGCAGAAGAGGAAAGGAGCGGTGCCACTTTTTTCCTCCAGGTGTCACTCTGATTAAAACTCCTTTTCATATATGGAGTTTCTCTACAAGACAAATGGATAGAAAGAGTGCAAGAAGCTATTGCTCTGTCCCTGCTGTCCCCTCTGCACATTTAAGAATCAGTGGACGGATTTTTTTAAGCTTTTCACCGGGAAAGTGTCAAAAACTTTGAGTCAGGAACGGAGAGAAGATCTCAAGGTACAAGATGCATGTTCTGCCCTCAAACATGAAGATGGAATGGAGTTTTTTTCTACCTTACATATGGATGGTTATCATGTAATTAAACAACATTTTCTTCAGGACAAACTGACATTGTTCATTTTCAAATGTGCAGGAATGCCCAGATGTATCGCATTACATCATATTGTACTACAACATATCAGAAACGTAGCGAAAAGAGACCTGTGACGTCTCTTCTGAAGTACCTGTCGTGTTAAAATGCTGCCTGCATCAGTAAAGGGAAGGAATGCCATACAACAGTGTTATAATATTCAGGAAGTGTACTTCTGCAGCGAGAGATAACAGAAAGAGGTGTGCACTAGTGTTTGAAACTGTCACTATATTCTGTCAATTATTTACTTCACCTCACCGTCCTCTCATATCAAACCTGAACTGACAGGTCGTGCTCCGTTATGCATAACCCACTTTGTGCTCTCGTTTAGATAATTTAAGCAAACATGGTTGAAAATGACTGTACATTTCTTTATTTATGAAATTAATGTGTTAAAAAAAAGAAAAAAAAAAAGAATTATGGTTCCTAAAGCTGAGTGTATTTATTATTTGGATGGTGTGTGGAGAGAGTGAATGCAATATAAGATGAGCTGGGGAGTCTTCCAGTAAAGCACCTTCTGACATGGAAAATCAAAATGATAAAGTGAAGGGTTATTGTCTGCTATATGTTATTAATATCACACAAGCCATCCTATTGGGATGGGTTTCATATTTGTGTCACTACAAATAACAGTGTTATTTGTTGTTTTTTTTCTGGTGGCCATTGTGTGGCTTTATCTTCTCCCAGTCACTGTATTTGTTTAACAGAAATTGTAAATGTTATGTAATGAATTACTGTAAGTATAAGGAGTTTTCTGAAGATACACATGGAATTATATGTTTGCCTCAGTTTTTCAGTTTTTTTTATCAATACACTTGGATTAGTATGTAGCGAGCCCGCACCGTTATGTCACGTGTCGTTAAAGGAATTCTTCACCCTCAAAATTACCACACGCCAGACAGTTTATGCAGACATGTTTTAAATACTAAGGTTTTAGTGAAAATGCATGTGTTTGCGAAGTACTCGGCATACGACTGGATAAACGAGACTTGGATTGTACTGCACAAGTTGTGTGAGAGTTTGTAAACGAATGTTTTGATATCGTTGTGCTGTTGTTAAACTTGGCCACCGTTTACTTCAATGTATGGAGACTTTTCTCAATTTTTTGGATTCTCCGTTCGACAAAAACGTTGTCTTCACACTTGGTGAGTAATTGATATACAATGGTCATTTTGAGGGTGAAGTACTCCTTTAATGCATCATGGGTTCAACATAAAATATAAAAAAAACAAGTACTAGAAGTAGGTTCTCTGCTTAATTAAAGGAATAGTTTGACATTTAGGGAAATATGCTTTCTTGCTCAAGGTTCAACAGCACTCTCATGTTTGTAAATATGTAGCCAGCAGCTGCTTAGCTTAGCTTAGTTTATCTTATCTTAGCTTAGCTTAGCTTAACTCTGCCTACCAGCACCGGACTATTTCTTGTCCAGGTACTTCAGTTAACTAAGTTCCTGGTTCACAACCAGTCCGGCACAAAACCAGTCGTAAAACTGCGATGTTTGTTTTCTGTACAGATTAAACAAACAAGATGGATGGTGTTAATAGACCCTTTTCACAGCACACACTTTGACTCATTGGAGGAAAAGCACAGGTGGAACTACTGACATTAGCAGTGGCTCTTGTGCTGTGCTAAGCTGAGCGGCTGCTGGTTCCAGTTTTACATTGAACACACAGATATGAGAGTGGTATCGTTAACTTATCCAACTCTCGGCAAGAGAATAAGCATATTTCCCAAGATATTCAACTACTCTTTTTATCTAATAACTGCTCCACTAATCTCCTCGTGAGTGCCAAAGAGTCTTCCATGATTTAAAAAAACAAAAAACTTCTAAGGATATTTGAAAACTTTGGTGGGAAGACTTTCTTTAAACGTGATTACCCACAATGCCACTACCACGTTATCCCCACAACATCCACTGTACAGTGTCAAATATTTGTACAGATGCGTTTGTAAATATGTTTGTATTAGTATCCCTTTATCTGCTCCCATGAACTGCATTTACATGTCTGTGATGTTACTGTTGAGGAACATATAGGAAAATACAATTATTGATGAACAGTGTTAGCAGACATTTGGTTGTTGAGGGGGAAACTCAGTAGTCCATCAGTCTAAAAATCTATCTTGAAAGTCGCGTGCACCCAGGTGTCGTCATATTTTCTCCCTGCTGTGGTTTTTTTCTGTGCAATTTTCTGCAAAGGTCAGTTTTTTAATGTTAGATATTACCCATAGGAAGCATTTTTTTAAAACTAAATTTGAGGAAGTACAAATTAAGTCACAGTCAAAGAGATTACTATGTCCCCTATTCTATATCTGTCCAAGGCAGTGACATCATCTTGTTATGAGTCAGCTGAAATTCACATTTTCCCAGCTGCTGCAATCAATTTAATTTAAATGTCAGTTCTGCTTCCTTAATAATGAAATGCAAATCACATTCAATTGTAATTTTGAACTATAGCCTGGTCAGTATTAACCAGAAAGGGACAGTCAGCTGTTAAAAAGTGCTTGTGTTTGTCTGAAAGCCTTGATGTCTATAATGATAAGATTATAAAGATGGAAAAAAACTACTGATTTTGTAATTACTGGAATATATTGATGGTTGCATTAACATATTTTGAATAAATTGTATATTTTGAGAATTTTATATGGTCTCTTCTGAATTAGTAAAGCTCTGTTTTGTTGTCAGGTATGATGGATTTCTTACTATTTATATATAATGTGCCCTGCAGGCCCAAATACCAAACATCTCTGTTGGATAAAACAACATCACCACAGGTATTTCATAGACCAAACATGATATGATTTAGGGCTGCAACTAACGTATTATTTTCATTATTGATTAATCTGCCGATTATTTTCAGAAATGTCAGAAAATAGTCAAAAATGTCCATCCCAGTTTCTAAAAGTACAAGGTTGATATCTTTTAAATGTCTTGTTTTGTCCAAAACTAAAGATATTCTGTTTAATATAATATAAAACACAGAAAAACAGGAAATCTCCATATTTGAGGCTAAAAACAGCATTTTCTGCCATTTGAAAAATGAATTAATTAATGGTTGCTGATTATTTTTCTGTTGATCGACTAATCGATTAGATGAATAGTCGTTACAGCTCTATGATTAATCGTTAATGAGAAAATAATCAGTAGATTAAGCGATAGTGAAAATAGTAATTGGTTGCAGCTCTGGCAGTATACATAGTTTGCATCACTCGCATGTTGAGAAAAACAAAAATACTGTTAGTCATCTTTAAAAAGCACCATTATTTTCTTGAAAATTGTATCCAGACACTTAATTACTGATGTCAGATGAATATATTGTGTGCAGCTCCTGTTTGCATACCGTATGAAGGTCACGAACAATTTATTTCCCCCTGCCTCGTCTACTTTCTGTGGCCTACTTTCACAGCTCTGTTGTGTTGTGAAACAGGCAGAGGCTGGGCCGTCCTTCACCACACAGCTGTCAGGGTCTTGGCCCAGCATCAACTGCTTCCTACAATGATGTTCTGTGTTGTCTTTTTTTCCCTCTCTCTTTCTGAACTTCCTCTCATTCACTGGCGGTGGGGTCAGCAGGGTCAGTATGTCTACTGCACCCAGCAGTCATTTTTCAGACAGTTGGGTTAGAGAGACAAGTAAAGAAGACATTCAAGGTAGAATAATAACTTACTTTGCTTCTTAAAATTCACGGTGAGACACATTCTGGGGATTTTCTAGCCATTTTCCCTGTTATTTAAAGGGTTAGTTTGAATTTTTGAACTTGGTTGTGTGAGGTGCTTATCCATAATCAATCAAGTAAATTTTTATTTATATAGTGCTAAATCACAACAAATGTTATCTCATGACACTTTTCATACTGTACTGTGACATTTTTGCGGCCTTTTTGACAACATACTATACTATGATGCAATTTCTGCCTTTACAAAAAAATTGACATGCTATACTATAACGTTTTTGTGGGATTTTTGATGACGTACTATGCTATGTGGTTTTGGATTGATTTTTGACGAGATACTATGCTATGCTGTGTTTGCGGGTTTTCTGACAACATACTATAATATGACACAATTTCAGCATTTTTGATGTTTTCGTGGTATTTTTGACGACATACTATGCTATGCCGTTTTTGATTTGTTTTTGACGAGATACTATATTATGACATTTTTGTGGCTTTTTGACAACATAATATACTATGACGTTTTTACAGCTTCATACTATAACTTTTCGGTATTTTTGACATTTTGGCACGGAGGAGGAGGGGTACACGCTGTATGTGTCCGGGTACATCGGGGACGCTCTGCTGATGCCTCAGTCCGACGCGGCGTCTCGCGTGGCACACAACGGGATGAAATTCAGCACCTTGGACAAAGATAAGGACAAGTGGGCGGAGAGTTGCGCAGACATGTACGGAGGCGGGTGGTGGTACAACAGCTGCCAGTCGCTAACTTAAATGGGATTTATTATAAAGGCACATACAACCCGGAGAACAGCTCGCCCTGTCAGACTGAAAATGGAGTCGTGTGGGTGACGTATAAACTGGTTATTCACAGTCTGAAAACAGTTAGCATGTTTATCCAATCGGCTGCTCTTTAATAGGACAAAATATCATCAAATAATAGAAAACATGCCGTTTTATTAAAAAAGAAAAAAAAGGAGACACTACAGGTGAATAGAGTAAAAAAAACAACAAAAAACAAAACAAAAAAACAACTAGATATCACTATGAAACTTCCCCAGTTGATTACTTACATTAAGACAATTATTTTTTGTATTACAAGTTTTCTGAAAATATATCTTTAAATATGGAAATTAAGCATTATCTTATTAAATATGTGCTAATTTGCAGGCATTTCCAGAACAGAAATGTGGATAAAGCCAGGTTCAAAATTATTGTTTCATTTGTTGACATATTAAAGTCAAATGTTTTTACAGATATATTTTTATCAGTCCATAAATCAGAAAATACTGCCAACTGCCATTAAAAAATCAATTTTCGTCATGTTTTTAGGAATAAAATGTTTTATAAATTAAATCAGGCTGTGAATGATGTAAAAACCTTCAGAATATAGAGAGGAATGAAACTGCAAAGTTTGGTATACGTAAGTACTGAAGAGTTTGAGAGAAAAAAAGACCTTTAAAGATATTATTATATGGATTGTAAAATTAAGACATTTTGAAGACGCTACAGATGAATAGGGTAAATAAACAAACAAAAACTAATACTGTAGATATCACCATAAAACTTCCCCAGTTGATTATTTATATTAAGACAATTATTTTTTGCATTACAAGTTTTTTGAAATGTTATGTTTAAACATGAAAATTAGGCATTATCTAATGTCTGGTGAATTTGAATGAATAAAAACATTTCAGGAAAATAAATAAATAAAATAAAGATAATGTGTTTTTCATGTTTGTACTGAAATATGGTTGAAATCTTTTCCAACATACCAATAAAATAAATATTACAACATTAAATACAAAAAATATTAGAAAACTTGTAAGTATTTGTACTTGTACTTGTAAGACCTTTTCCTACAATTTCAATGTGGCAATGTTTTATTGGCATGGGTAATAAACATTGCCAAAGCAAATATGAAATAAAAACAAAAATGTACATGGAATAAGTAAAGATCTACTAGAATAAAATGTACACTGAGCTGTGTAACATTGCAAGTTTCTAATCAAATATATAAAAACAAGTTCTGCAAGGCAACTTTTTTGCCTTGCAGTTACAGCCTCCCACCAGTAGGGGTGCTGCAGTCCCCTCAGCACTCCTACGCCCAGTGTCCCTGTACACTGCGCATGCGCGTACCCGTGTAAACCGGAAGGAGATTCAGCGTTTGAAAATCATGTGAGTATTTTAATCTCATTATACATCCATGATTTTAATCATAATAATTACTGTAAATACTACGAAGGAAGGACAGCAATTCACAGTGGTCTTTGCTTCAACATCGCGGATGTTCAATCCAGTTGTGGTATATTCCGTTGTTTCGATACTTTTGGGGAGTTGTATAGACGTAACTGTCCAAGCTAGCGTTAGTCAACGTTAGCTACAGTTAGCTTGTGGTGGCAGCGTTAACAAGTTTTTAACAGTTTTATTATACATCATAAAGCTAACGCCAAACGTTACATCTACGATGTTGGAGCAAAGACAGGCACCCGACGAGTTATTTATCTTTGCTAACGGTTAGTTGAGTTGGCAACTAGTTAAGTTAACGTTACTTGCTAACGTTAAAATATTCACTGCCTTGCAGCGTCGATGTTAGCTAACGCTTGCTAATGCTGCTGGCTACAAACAAAACCGTGAGTAAGTAAAACGTTAAAAAGCAATTAATTCAGCTGTCATATTACAAATATATCAAACTAATAAAGACTGGTCATGTCTCCTGGTAATAGTTAATTGTAACATCGACACTACAAGCCAAGGCACTGATTCCTCATGACGACTTTACATAGCAGTTGGCTACTTAGCTGCCACAATGTCAGATAGGAAGCCATGCTAATGAAAAAGGTGTAGACACAAGAGGGATTAAATAACAAAATGTATGTAGACATATCTATATAAACATCACGCCTTTTTTTCTCGAAACATTTTGACTTTTTTTCTCTAAACTTTACGTCTTTTTTTCCTCAAAACACTACAACTTTTTCCTCGAAACATTACGAGTTTTATTTCGAAACACTCCCAACTTTTTTCTCGAAACATTACGACTTTTTTCTGATAACATGACATTTTGTCAAAACAATACGACTTTTTTAAGAAACAAATACTAGTATTGCTTCACAGATAGGGCACTAGTAAACTGCAGTCCATTTGTGAGGATATTGATTATGATGATTATGATTATCACGATGCACTATACAATCCATTATTGGCCCATCCCTAATCGTGTCTTTACTGCACTGTAACTTTATAGGGTAATAATCCATGTTGTCTTGCGTCACCAGGTGGACATCGACATGCAGCTGCGAGTGTGTTAGCGTTCAGCGTCGATCATCTCGCCCATCAAACTCGGAACGAACACGGAGCTGACGGACAAGACTGAACACATCCCACACATCTAGATGCGGCCTGTAGATGCCCGCCCTGCACCGCCCGCAGAGTACCGGAGCGCCCCCGCGGTCCAGAGAGAAATGTTGACCCAGTTTGAGGATGTGAGACAGAAGCAAGCGGTTCTGGGGGCTGTGGATCCTGCAGAGTGGAACTGAAGCAGGTGAGACAAGTACACAACCGCTGTTTCTTTTCCTTTTCAACTGCACCTTGTAACATATAAACAGAATCACTGTTATGCTATAATATTATACTATGACTTTTTTTCAACATATGATACTGACTTTTTTCAAAATACTATACTATGACTTTTTCAACATACTATAACTGACTTTTTTGTCAAAATACTATACTATGACTTTTTTTCAACACACTACTGACTTTTTTCAACATACTATGAATTTTTCAACATACTGTACTATGACTGCTTTTCTTTTTTACATACTATGACTTTTTTCAACATACTATTCTATGATATTTTTTCTTTTTGTACATGCTATACTATGACTTTTTTCAAAAATTGACATACGATGACAAAAAAAAATTTAACATTCTATACTTTTACATTTTTAGACATACTATACTATGACTTTAAAGAAAAAATGACATACTTTTACCTTTTTTTACATGCCATACTATGACTTTAAAAAATGGACATACTATACTATGACTACACTATGGCAGTGACTTTTTTTCTTGTCTTTCTCATCACCTGGTTTATTAATGAAAATGAAATTGATACTTTTATTGATGAGCACTACTTTGTTCTATGCTTATGATTTTTTTGACATACTACACTGCCTTTTTTTCAACACTATGCTGTGACTTTTTTCAACATATTATACTGTGATATTTCTTGACTTTTCTATACAATTTTATTTTGATGTACTACATTATTTTTTGACATAGTATACCGTTTTTTCACTTTTTTCGACATACTATACTATATCTTTTTTTCCCACTTTTTTCAACATAGGATAACTTTTTGACACTATTTTGTTTTTTTTTTCAACATACTATACGAAGACTTTTTTCGATATTATACTATGACATTTTCTATTACGTTTTTCGACATACTATACTACAGTATGTCAATTTCTTCCACATTTCGACGTACTATACTATGACATGTTTATGACTTTTTTCGCCAATACTATACAATGACTTTATTTTGATGTACTACATCATGCCTTTTTTGACATACTATACTGTCAATTTTTTCCAATTTTTTTGATGTACTATACTGTACTATGATGTGTTTTTCACGTTTTTCGGCATACTATACTATACTATGACCGTTTTTTATCATGGCTTTTTTTTTTACGTTTCTTGACAATACTATACCGTCTTTTTTCTACACAATATCGAAAAAAGTGGAAAAAAAGGTCATAGTCTCATAAACATTCATATTTAAACCATTTCTGCACAGAAGTGTGATTGAAGTTAAAAATGTCATCTCTTTCTGCTGTTTCAGAGCACAAGATGCCTCCTACATCCTCCGTGACCTGCAGGCTTCAAGTTTCCACATCATACTGGACTAGCGTGTCCTGCAGGTATGTCCCGGTGTTAAACTGTACTCTTTCTGCAGATGAGTGAAGTGAAAATAAACTGCACATTGTGATATTTAATGTTTAATTGAAGGGTTTTAAATCAACATTGTGTGTTTTTCAGCAGTGATGGAGGATTGACAAATACACACCAAAGACATCAAGGAGGTAAGGCATTTATTTGAAAAGTGAATCAGGGAAATAAAATAATTGGAAGAATATAAAATAATTAGAACAAACAATTTTGTGCATATTTTATTAAGTGACTATCCAAAAAAATAACTTTGCCTTTCTCTCACCTTTATTTCAACCTCAAAGTAAAATCTGATTATACTATATATGGTATAGTACGTCATATAAATGTGATAAAAGATATTTTCTTGATGTCTCAGGATATATGTTCTAAAGAAATTCTATTACTGCCAGTGACAACACAGGGAAGACATCAGATGTACCTGTGTTTCAGAAAGAAATACATACATAGATTCACAATGTGTTATGGAATTCAATAAAGTAAAGATAGTGTATGAGGCATAGGGTCACTTTTATATCATCATTTGTACATTGACATCACCTCTGCAGCAAATGCTTTAATATATCTAATGTAATATAAATATTTAATATTACGTAACAAAAACATGAAGTTTAAGTCAAAACTTTTCCAATATTGATGTATTGTGCCTTCATGGATAAAAAATAAAAAATAAATAAAAGTAAATAAATATGCCTGCCTGTTGTGTGTATTGTGATTGAGGAGATGGTTGTCATGGCTGTGCCATGAGTTTTGTTATGAGTTGAATTGGTTAATTGGCTAATTGAATAATTGGTTGATTTAATAATTGGATAATTAGTTAATTTGATAATTGAATAATTGATTAATTGATTAATTGGTTAATTGGTTAATTAATTGAATAATTGGTTGAGTGAATAATTGGTTGATTGAATGATTGGTTAATCAATTGAATAATTGGTTAATTGATTCATTGGTTAATTAAATAATTGGTTGATTGAATGATTGATTAATTGCCAAATGAATAAATTAATTGAATAATTGGTTAATTGCATAATTGGTTTATTTAATTGAATAATTAGTTAACTGATTAAAGTCCACCACATATTTTTTTTAAATGGCTATTTTCAAAATTAGACTCTAGAACATTGACAAAACATTTCTAAATGAAAGAAGAAACTGACCATTTAAACTCTGAAATAAAAAAGTGTTTTTATTTTACAAGGACAGAATAACAAGACAGTTTCTCTGTGATGGCAGACTTCTGTTGAAGTAAAGACAGAAACATATTAGATATAAAAATACAAAACAATAACATAGATGACTGCAATGACTTGGTGTACAGAGTAGAGGAAGTCACTAAAGCTACCTGATTTTTGTGAGTATCTGTACCAAACAAAGATTTTCGTAGATCTGTAGAATACGATTTGTAGGGTGGGACATCTCTGCAGCACAATATTTAATTTAAAATGGTATTTTGACACATTTCGCCTTCAGCAAATATTGCACCTCCTGCGATTTGAAAATTGCAGTAGGCCATATTGCGATTTCGATTAATTGTTCAGCCCTAGTCTGCAGTAGGTTGTGGCAGTGGTGATATTTATTTATTATTGTTATATATGATTTATTTTTATTTTAATATTTATTTCACCTTTATTTATTTATTCTCATTTATTTCTTTTTCAGTTGTATTTAAAGTTAAAAGACATCCAGTGTTAAGAAACACCAGTGTTAATGTTCAATAAATGCATGATGTTCGCCAATGAGTAATCATGTTAAATAATCGTGATTATTATAGGTTGTTTTGCTGAAGATACAGAGTTGGTTAATTCGATAAACAAACAATATTTTGTTTTGCTGAAGATATGTACAGAAAAGTATTAGTATTAAAGATTAAACAATGAGATGGGTTAAGTGTGGATGAGATGTTAGCTTCTGTGTGCTAGCCTGCTGCCGTCTTGTCTGATATCTGACAGCAATAAAGCACAACGTTTCATTTCATAGAGTAAACTCCGGACACAGCATGAAGTTCTCAGAGAGAAGCTTTAGAGAGACAAGTACAAAATGAGAGTACAAACTGTGTGGCTGACACTAACTGTGTGGCCATGGATGTATAATAAAACCAGGCCCATGAGTTAACAGAGTGCTAATATCGTGAACCACATGCCATTTGTCCCTAATTTGACTGTCACGTTTGTAATTGCGTCGTGTTTCTCGAGTTGATGTATTGGAACGTTTCTGCTAACGATAAAATATGAACTGCTAACTTTAGTTCTTAATTACTGGATAGCAAACATTTTCTTTACGTCTATAATATCATCTAAACTATATCATATACAAAGTATAACA
>JAOVVB010085440.1:0-13516 GCA_028570985.1 Heterobranchus longifilis
TTACAAGCGCTCACACAAAGCTACAAAGTATCCTAGTACTTCCATGTTTTAGATGATAAGTCATGTTTGTGGTCGACGACTGATCGGCGAATGTTTGCCTGCAGAGTTTGCATGTCACCTTCTTGGGGTCACCCTCTCAAAATGATCCCACACTTTAGATTTCCTGCCCGACATAGTTAACCGCAGGGACCAGCTGCAAATGCCTGACTGAATGACTTCCTGTATCCGCCATTTCAAATTAAAAGTCCTCAGCAAGGTTTTGATCATTTTTTTTTCCTGTGACCAATCGACCAATGAAAATTAGATCTACCAATGAAAACTTGGTCGACTAATGTTTGGTCGACTATTAGGGGGCAGCCCTACTAAAAACGGATGGCGTACTCGAGGTAATGTGAATACATGATTTATAGCCAGTGAGCTAAAGCACAGGTGTAGTCTTTTAAGGCTTGATGAAGCCAAGATGACATTTCAGTGTGTTTCGATGGTAGAAAGAATTTGGTTTGGTTTTAATATCAGTAAACTTTGGAGTTTGTAGTCGAGAATGCAAAGGTTGTTTGGGGTTATAGTGGATTCAAGGAAAAGTACACTGAAGAACATTTGATGCATCACACATCAATGCTGGTCTAGCTGGTCAATGCAGGTTGTTGCCATGATAGCATCCACCAGTCTATTTATTCTACAGTTTTACAGCACAGTATTAACAATATATGTTAGTGGAGGGAGTTCAGTTAGCTTCTCAGCACTGCTACAGTACAAATTAGTTTCAACCCGTATGAGTTTTTAAAGGATATAGATATTTTCCCCCTTTTTTTTCAGATCAAAGCTGGTAATATTTTATAAAGCTACAGATTTATCTCTTATTTTCTTCCCCTCTTGTTTGGTCAGATAAGCCTCTCAAACTGCATATAAAATATCACAGGGCACACAAACACTCCATTCAGACCCAGAATCAAGCAGTCCTAGGGCCAGGCTATGCTGCAAGTTTTACAGACCACTATCCCAGAAGCAGTTTATAAATGACCAATGATAGCGGTGGCCAACAGCACAGACAGGCTAACATGCAGGTCTTACCCTATTGCAGTTGTAATCCTCAAACCTCAGTCCCATCTGTTTTCTAAGGAGCTTTTTTTGGCCACTTTATATAAAACAAAGCCTTTTTCATTTGTCATATTGGACTCAATTCAGGAAATACAGATGGCTCCATTTCAACTCCTGTAGCTTTGCATGGAAACCTGATTTTGTAATTTCTAACTTCAGATGTCAACAAACAGATTTAAGTTTACTACAATGTTATATAGCACAGTTTGCAATGGATTATTAGCAAAGGATTGCAGCACTGATTTGAAGAATTCCTGGCCTACATAGTTTTCATTTTTTTTCTGTTTGTGGCACTTCCTACCCTTAATCTTTATCATCCTAACCATGATGTCTGTCTCTGCTCCTGCTAACAACAACTTCTTGTATTCATTCCAAACAAAATGCTGCAGAAAATGTAATCAAATGCATAATTTCATGTGGCAGACGATTATTCCTAACTACAAATGCACAACATGTGATGGCTGGGTGGAGGCTGAATAACTGTTGTGTCAGAGGATGATGGAGATTAGCAATGATAACATGTACTTCTCCCTTACACAGCAGAGACAATGGCAGGGAATCTCATGTTTATTAATATGACAATGTTAGAGACAGTTATTTTAAGAGGTCTAGTTTGTACATTAGTCTCATGTGGTCATCTATTGGTTGTCCTGATCTAACCTTCTATGTGTGTATGTATGTGTGTGTGTGTGTGTGTGTGTGTGTGTGTGTGTGTGTGTGTGTTAGACACCCGTGTCTGTCATTTCTAATAAGGTTAGACTACAGTACATATTCTACAGTGTTAGTGTCCTCATTTAGATACTTTACTTTTTATTTTTACACTGTTAGCAAATCTGCTCATTTAGAAGGATGAGAGGCTTCTCAGCAGGAAGCTAAATTCATATGCAACTAAATTACACATTTGACTTCACATCTCATGTAAAATATGGTTCGGGAGGCAGAGTACTGCCAATTAGGTTTTAACTGGTGTCAGCAAGATTTTTAGTGATCTTAGGAAATAGGATTTTCTCACTTTCTTGAACTCAACTTTTTTTTCTCACTTCCTCAACTGCCTCATCTAACAAGTTTTTTGCTCTAATCTTAAAATATTAAGTGAATCCAACTGTGAACTTCATTTCTTTGATTTATCTAGCATAATAGAATACCCGCCGCTCATCTAATAAGGCATTTTAAATCTGATGGAAGAAAATGAAAGAGTTTCACACAACATTGTGACTAAAAGAAGATTGGATACAGAGTAGAAAAAAGCATTGTTTCTTTATAGTGAATAATCAGTTCAATTGAGAGCACGGATAAATGAATAGCATTAATTTTGAGCAAGATTGTCATAAATATTAAGCTGTAGACTTTTAATTTTTATTGACACAGTCAACTAAAGCATGTCTGATTAAGACTAATTTGATTAGAGCTGCTGAGAACACCTAAGTATCAGCATTGAGTGTTGAATTAACATAATCTATAAATGTCTGTCTGTGTAGGATACGCTGGAAATTAGATCAAATTTCGAGCAGCGCTTTAATGCAATTTTGGGTACTTAATTAAAGCAATATCAAGATGGATGCTGCTGAGAAAGGAAAGCTGACACAGACCTTAAATTTGTATTAATTAGAAGGGAAACAAAATCTATTCTCTATTTTTCTATGGAATAATGGCCCCGTAGAAGTGTGTTCACCAGACGAAATGCCACTGTGATAAATCATATGTGACAGTGGAGGTGTTGATTGTTTGTACTTGTTGCCACTCAGTCAAGCCGCAAATGATGTCTTCATACCATGTAACATGGTTGTGATGCACAATACAGTAGTAGTGTTGCACGGTATACTAGAAAGGTACCGCGATACCCTGCCGTTAAAAACGGCACAATACCACATTTTATAAGTACCGTTACTTTAAGAATGAAAGGGTTTTAATAAGAGCCGTCTCCCGTCTGTGTCCCTGTCGATAGAGAGAAGTAATGTCTGTCTCTGCCTCAATATGTTAACGTTACTGATAACAACAACGTGTCATCTTCAGAAATAAAACCTCCACGCACTATACTGATTAACAAAACGGGCTGCCGAAGTCTTTCCAATGAGTAACATTACAAAACATCATGCAGAGTTCAACATTAAGGTTTTTTTTCACTTGCCCAGTCGGGCAAGTGTTTCAGAAATCTACTTGCCCAAAGTCAATTTTACTTGCCCCTATACAAATATTTATTCGTGGTTCTCAAACAACAACAAAGACTAAAGTTAATTTACAAATCCTAACAGAGAAGAGACGAGAGCGAGATGGCTCACTCCTTATACTTCCATCATCAGCTCTGGAAAAAACTGTGTTTAATTCTTTTTTTTACCACTTGCCTGATATGAAATAAAAATGAAAATACTTAAGATTTCATTGTAAATGTATTGTGTACAATCTGTTGGTCTCATTTGCAACAGCATATTGGACATTGTGTTTATGATCTATAAGATATTGAGTAGCCTATCGTTTCAGTATCAAGTATCATGATACTAAACTATCAGTATCGGAACCAAAGTCGAAATGTTGGTATCGTGACAACACTATACATAGATCAGTGGTTCTTGACTGGTCTACTCTCAGGACCCACCTTTTTCCTTAGACATGAATTCGCGACCCAAATTTATCTTATGACTTAAACTTATCTTGAATTACAGGTATGCTTACGTTAACTTGGTGATGCCTGTCTCCACATAGCATGTTTGCAGTAGCAAGGAGTGATTTTTAAGCTCCTTTTTTTCTGCTCCGTGTGGCTCTCACAAGGACAGCGATCACCGTGGAGATCTACGTGACACATGCCTCTATATCGATGAGGACGGGAGGGTTAAATCAGCCGTCCTGCACAGAGTATACCAGGAAGACACACAGCTGACAACCTGTGGTGGATGTGGTGGAGACAGGCTCGGACACTCACTCCACGGAGTGACGGACCGCGGCGGGCATGTAGGCGCATGGACGCACAAGCGGTTCCATTCTGGAAAAGTGGCTACATGTGTCCACACATTAATTCGCGCAACATTGTGGCTGTGCTAAAAGACCGCAGCTCTCTGCGGACGCTGAGCGTATATATGTCTGAGCCTCCCGGATCTGTGAACTGGGAAAGTTTCCTACTTGGCATATTTGTGTTTCTCCATGTTTACAGATGCTTGAATGCACACGTTACTGTAATAACAAAGCTGGCAGCAAACTCTACTGCATGCGTGCTGCGTAATGGGAAATGTATGTCCTTCAAAATAAAAGCACAGCATCAGAAATTCTGTGTAGACCCACTTTTGGGTCGCAACCCACCAGTTGAGAATCACTGTAGTAGATGATTCAATTAACTCATATATTTAAATTTACATTTCATAACCTTCCTTTCCAAAAGTACAGAGCATTACATGGCAGATAATACTCGTCTTATTGAGGCTTTTGAACACATACTTATTGATGTGTACTTCTGTCTTCCACCCCTCGAGACGATGGCAGTTAATCCACTGTTTGGGATGGTAATTGCTGGATTTTCCTTCTTCATTATTCATTAATTGCTCCCTGTCGATTAATTATTCCAGATGATGAAAAAGCTCCAGAGACACAAGAGTTTGCTATAAACGCACATCATGTCTGTATATGGACACCAAAGCAGCTCCCAAAACAAAGACAGCTCCCTGCTGCTGCAGTGTGAGTTACTGTAACTGCCAGGGTGCCACTAACCATTTTTAATGAGACCTCTTTTTTTTTTCTCTCTGCCTGTAGTCATACTGTAGGTTCAGAAAGAGTTGAATTCATGGTGTAATTACTCTTAGTGTGTCTGGTGGTATAATACCCCAAATTAAACACTGCAATAACTGTATGCATGAAATCCTGCACACAGTGGTAGAGGGAGTACACGGATAATTTACTTAAGGATGAATACCATGATGTAAAAACCCTCTATTACAAGAAAAGGTCCTACATTCAAGGTTTTATTATTTGATTAAGCAAAAGTAAACATCAAAGTAGATAGCAAAATGTTCGTAGGTATCAAAGGTTCAAGTACTCATTGTGAAGAAGTGTTTAATTGTAGTATTTTAATGCCTTCAGATTGGTTGAAAAGGAAAGAAAGAAAAGAGGAAGACAAGAAGAAAAGAAATCAGGAGCAAAGAGGCATAAGGAAGGCATGAAAAAAGGAAAATAAGGAAAGGATTGATTTTAAAAATGGAAGAAAAAAATAAAGAATAATGGAAGGATATATGAAGGGAGGGAAGGACAGAATGAAACTGAAAAAGTAACTTGATGCTGCAACTAATTATAATTTTCATTATAAATAAATCTATATATATTTTTTAATTAATTGTTTCAACGATTAGATGAAAATATCTTGAAATTGCTTGTTTTGTTTGAGCAAAATTCAATGACTTGACTGAATTTGTCTCTTTAACATTATTGTTCTGACATTATTCTAGAGAAATTGAGCTTACCCACCATCTTTCATCACGCACAGGGGCTTTGGTAATTAAAGAAAGTACAGTGCTGAACTGTGTTTCCCTACTGCTCTCAAATTAGTCACTGCTACAAGCAGGAGTACTCCAGGGTACATTGTGTTACACCGTACTGTACTGTACATGTGACCGACTGGCCTAAATCTGCTCCACTGCTTCTCCATATTTTAATATACCCTGCCAGTTAATTATCCATTTTCTCTCTTTATTTGTTGTACCTGAACACGCAACTCTATTTCATTTATTTATAAAGGACAATGCACATTAATCAACATTACTGTAAATGTACCAGAGTTAGCCAGCTGGCTAATTTTCAACTGTAGTCCTTTGGCAAGATTTTTTGAGACCAGAGCAACAGGAAACAGCAAAAACATTAATACAATAATACATCACCAATATCCAGTACAGTATCAGTACATGAGGCCATGCAAACCACACGAGGCTACAAAGACACAGCAACATGAACTTATTATAACCATTTTTGACACATGCAGACATGTAGAACAAGCAATGCCACATGAAATACAACAATTATTATGGGGATCTTAATAAAAAGTTTTAAAAAGATGCAATTAGTGAAATAGTAATATGACCCACAAACACATAAGCCATGCAGCACAGAGTTGTAAGACATAAGCATACAGTATGAAAATGTAAAACTATTGGTGAATATTTTATACATACCCGAGCCATGCAGAGGTGATTATCTCTATTTTACACATGAAGCATGGATTCTGAAAAGAAAAGAAAAAAAGAACACACATTCATTTCTTCATTTAGTCATTCACACCTTGAAGCCTGAGTCTTTTACTTTACCATTTACTATTATACTTTACCGTTGTATAGTAGTCATTACGAGCATGTCACTCACTCACCATTGCACCACTGATCTGCTTACTGTAGGTGCCTTTGTTTTTTACTAATCTGTGTGAAAAGCAAAAGCCTGCATATAGATTCCATGTTTTAATTCCAGTCTGATATGAGCAGTAAGTCGTGGTAGCAGTGAACATGAATGCCTATGATCAAAGCTTAACCCGCTCTCTCTTTTTGTTCCTCTGTCTCAAATATCTTATCATGTATTCTGTGAAGTATAGCAGAAAAAAACCCCACTACATCACTGGACTGGAGTAGCAATTTATTTGAGAATTTCATGGCATGGCATGCCATGAAATAAATCAACACATTGGAGCTCAGAGACAGCCCGTCTTGGATTTTTGTGGGGTGAGTGACAGTCTTTGGCATGAGGGGAGGGATATGGAGGCTTGGCCCAGGATCCTGAGGGGGCAGGAAGCCAATAGGATTTAAATAGCTGTAGATCCAAAGGCTTTGAAACATGTCATTCCAGTTGACAAGCTGCTGACTGAAGGACTGGCTCCCACTGTTATGGAATTGTTATGATCGGAAAGCCCTTCATCTCTGATAGGGATACTGTATGAATTCATAAGGAGTACAGTTAGGAAAGGGTTGAAAGAAATATCACAACCAGAACTAAAAGTCACCAATTCTTTTTTTAGAATTAATTCTCAGTAGGGACACAGAGTTGAAATGTGGTACTTTTTTTTTTTTAACTGCGCAGCCCCAATGATAAATTTACCTGTTCTACGTTTGTACTGTGGTCATTTCTATAAATAATCTGGAGGCAGAAAGGTCAGAATAACTTATTGTCCGTGTACTCATTATTAATGATAAACTGCTACTTTGACAAAACACATTTCTTGTATTTCTTTTTTGGTGGCAGATGTGTGTGACCCAGATAGCATCACATAATGAACTGAGGGCAGGCAGGGAATTCAGAAATACACATTATTTGTTTGTGTTTTGTTAATTTCCCCCTTCATTAGTTCTGTGTTGTGGTTAATGGCCTGCTCTGCTACTATTTCTACCTGCTGGCAGAGAAGGACTCCAGTAGTAAACCTCTAATGAGTCAATATCAGTCCACTGCTGCCAATGTACCTTGAGGCAAACCATTTGGTATGCAGTGCAATCAATGCACTCTGACTTCTTGTTCTGTTTGATTTATCCATTTTCTTTTCCTTAAAAAAGGACATGGAACACAATATGGTCTGAACCATAGAAATTATATTTCGGTCTGCTAGAGATGCCACGGTGTGGACATTTTTCCACCGGTTAATAAACCTGCGACAACGCCGGTATTACCGGATACACCGTAAACGCACCACGGATGGATGCACTCCAGTGGAGCTTTTCCTGCACGGCCCATTTTGGCAGCCGGCAGGTTCAGAGGCGAGGCAGAAGAGCCCCTCGCTGCTACCTGCTTCTCGAAATGTAACACTAAAACATTAAGTTGATGTAATTAATGTTAACTTTATTGATCCTTTATTAAATAACATTGCTGTAGAATCATCATCGATCACTGGAGATAAACAGCGCTGTGATGACAGACTGAGAGCAGACCCACCTGACGTTAAAAAACACCCATTTCAAAGTATGTATTCAACAAAAGGTAATATATTTAACAAATTGTGATAACTTAATAATCATTTAATAAAGGCTACAGTACTGTAAGAAGCATAAATTAAGTCCATGTGAACATCGCTGCTGACCTGAAGCAGTCGGGACCCGGAGCTTCCCCCTCCCTCCCTCGTTAAGAGCTGCAGGTTCTCAGAGAAACTTAGTGATTCTCACAGGAAAAGCATGGGTATCTCTTGCTTGGTCGGGAATGAAAGCAGGGAAACTGAAGGTGAGACAATTGGTGAAAAAACGTCATCTGTGCGTAACACTGTAGTCTATCTGTTACATTTTCTCTGTGAGCTGCGGGTGAATTTTGCAAGAAAACACACTGAAAAACACACTGAGCCAGAGATTTCCTTCAGCAGTTGGTGGAGACCAAAAACAGAGCTAAGACAGTGAATAATGGACACTACATTCACAGGAAACGTACATTCATCAGGTAGACACGACTACAAATGAATGTTTGCTCACAAGTTCACCATATCAACTTAAAAGGTGATGATATGTCAGCGTTGTTTTCACACCTTGTTTCTGCTGCCCCCAACTGGCCAAAAAAGTTATTGAAGGTTTAAATACACTAAACAATCAGTTTATATTTTCTATTAATAGAAAAATCATCTTCAGATTCATCAATAGTGGAAATAATCACTATTTGCAGGGAGTGGATGTGACTTTATTAATCCCACTCTGTGAACAATTAAATTAAATTAGGAGATAAGAGATATGATTAAAAGCCATTGTATCATTGCTATGTTCTTCCTGTACAGTAATACAGACGCGATAACAAAAACATTCTCATTGAAAGTGTAATGTGCTGGAGACGACCCTGAGAAAGACAGATACAGAGGAGTGCAGTGAGGCAGAGAACTGAATCATTTGTAACAAGCCGCACAGTATCCAACTAGAAAACAGATCTCCCACACAGACAGGCTTCATTTAACTTGCATGTCAAATTAAAATTGCACTGCATATGCATACATGTACACACTCGCAATTTAGTTCAAAATTATAAGTCACACAAAGTGGAACACAGTGTCAAGGATGTTTTTTGTTTTTTTTTAATGAAAAACATTCCCCTGGTCTATTGATGAGAGAATGGCAATATCAACGCCAGCAGCTCAAAACATGGAGCCGTAATTCTTACAGGCAAACTCCTGCCAACTCCAATAAAATCCAGGAACCATATTGTTGTCCGACCGTAGCTGAAAATTTTCCCCTTTACGCAAACCTTTTAGATGTAATAAATAGATACTGTGTTCCTAGTGCACATGGTAGATGAAAGCTCTGAAAAGCAAAGCATGTCCTCATTTACATTTAGTCATGGGTCCTATCCCTACAGTTGTCATATATCCTGTCTGCCCTGTATGTTGCTTTAGTTCTCTATAAGATGTTGTGACTGGAAATATCCCTATTTATTCTGCGACCCGATGACAGTCCGCAGAGGGACTCACCTAAAGTGCATCCTGTCAGTCAGAGTCTGCAGACCACCCCTGCTGGCTACACCTGCCAGAAAACATTGGCTGTGTTTGCAGAAGTTTGATTGACGCGCTGACGTTGGTGACTGACGTGATGTGTTTCTCCAGAAAACACCCGCAGAGGTGTGAAGTACAGTATGGAGTCATGAACAGGTTAGAGCTGTGCCTATGTATGTGTGTGTGTGTGTGTGTGTGCGTGTGTGTGTGCGTGTATTTTAGGAGGTGTCTGAGATAGAGAACAGCGGTTTGAAGGATATGACTCATTACTGCTCTATAGACCCCTCAGTATGCACCTTCTCTATACTTAAAACAAGGAATAAATGTATTTACCTGCCTGGTTAACAAATAGTTTCTGCCTGTTCGCTCTGCAACCTTTTTTCACCTCAACACTGTGAGGTTGAAATGTGTTGTGTGCAAAATCAACTTGCGTAGTTTAGCAGGTTAAATGTGACGCAGAAAAGTAAACACTTTTTGGTCAGTAGTTCTTCTTGTCTTTGCTTTTTAATATTACTAGTCTAGTGTCACTTTTCTACAGTGGGAGGAAGAGGAGATATGTCATCCATCTTTATATACAGTCTATGGTCCTGAGCAATACACCTGCCATGACATAGCTGTGTCCCCTAGCAATGCTAGTATATACACATCATTTACTAACATCAACAAAGTCACATCACTGATGCTACAATGTAACATCTCCGGTCTCTCTTTTTTCACGTTCTTGAATACTGTAGCGAGCGACGGAAAACGACCTGTGCCCAACATAACACACTACTAATAAATATGTCCTGTAGAGCTCAAGAGCTCGCCTTCAAAACTGCATTTCCTTGGGTCCTCACCAATACACCTGCCAACACCTGCCAAGTATCAAGTCGATCAGATGAACGGTTGTCGAGAAAATTGAAGGACAGACAGACACTCCTTCCATTTTAGTTAGATAACACTTTTGAGATTTTAAATGGGTGATTATTACTATCAGTTAAACAGTTAAAGGCAATATTATTAGAATATATATAAAAAAAAAGGTTTGTTGCATGGTTGCATTTTTAACTGCAAATTAACTTGCTGGTGCAAACTTTGTACTAGAAACGTGTGTTTTAAGCTCCATTTTTTCCTCCGTTCGTGGCTCTCAGAACAGACTACTGGATGGCGCTCACAGCAGAGATCTACGTGACACATGTCATTGTATCGATGAGGACTGGCGGGTTAAATCAGCCATCTTACACACAGAGCATGCCAGGCAGACACACAGCTGACAACCTCACAGGTGGATGTGGCTCGTCTCCAGGTTCGGGCATTCACTCCACGGACAGCTGAGGGCATGTACCAGATGCACGGAGGCACGAGGGGTTTCTATTCTGGGAAAGTGGCTGCATGTGTCCACACAACAATGGACGCAGTATTGTGGCTGTGTGACCGATAAACAACCGCAGCTTTCCACAGACGCTGAACGTATATGTCTGAGCCTCCCGGACAGGTGAACTGCAACTCAGTTGCCTGATTGTCAGTTAACGGTTAAAGATCAGTCGGCTGTCTGTCAGAAAGAAAAAAAGAAAAAAAAATTGCATCCCTAGTTTCCTGTTAAGTTAAATGAGCTGTGACGTAGGGCCTTTACTTGCAGAAGAACAGGCTGATGGATGGACTTACACGTTTGGAAGATCAAAACAGTTGAAACCTGAAGCACACCAACAATATCGATAAATCTAGTCTTTCTGTCTCTTCTTTTTTTTCTTTTATTACACAAAAACAACAAACACACAGGGACTCGACACCACAGTAAAGCGGACCCAGCAAGACATCACATGCTCCTCCTGAGTAAATAAGGGGAATCAAGCTCTCGTGTCTCAAATCAGTGAGAAAGTGAAATGTTTTCCAACCGAAAATTGCATCTACTGTTGAACTTCAGTTCAGGAAGTTCAAGTTGTCCTCTCTGAATAACGTTCACATTTTAACAGCAGACATGACTTCAGAAGTTGGACTCAAAGTACGTGAATAAGTGTGTTTTTAAAAGTGAACATTTAATTCAACACTGACCTTTATAATGGACAACTGTAAACATTTTAAGGATTGGTTCTTTGGTTTCAAAACATATACCACTGTGCTGCTCCAGAGCCCTTTGCTTGCATCCATACAGTAGTCCCACTCACTGCTCTTTTATAACATCCAATATGCGAGGCCCTCCCTACCTGCAACCCAGTCTGACTAAATCCCCAAGAATGTGGAGAAAGAGAGCAGAGAGAAGGAAAATCTAAATATCTGATACTCCTAAATTGGTGTTGCGATAAATCATAGCATAGCAACAAAACTGAGGAAAATCATGTTTTTTGTTAGCGTGATCATTGCTGGGATGTTTTAGCTGCACTTTCTAGAGTTCACTTAGTGTCTGAACAGCAGCTATGTTTAGAGGGACATAATAATGTGATTATGGCCAATATTCAGAGATTAATCTGTTTACATGGTTTAGTGAAAGTATAACACTGTTCTTTCAGTTCCTTAAATTAGAATAAAAAATGTGCCAGTACCCGTAAATCAATCAGTAAATCAGCAGCCTGCCCATGGCATGCACTAGCTGCCGTTATAGGAAGTCTTGTTTTGTCTGGTATGATAAATTAAAGGCTAATGCGTTTCTGACATGCAATGTTTAAATAAAAAAATAAAAATCTATAAAATGTATACTTTTAAAAAAAAACTTGCAGTATAAATCATAATTATAGATTTCTGCATAGCTGCATTTTGTTTTGTGGAAAAACTGCTTCATGGTTTAGGAATAGTTTGTGTATTTGTGAAGGATCAAGGTACGGGGGGTCACAGCCGCACGCAGAGTAGATGGATGTAGATTGATGCACGCAATGTGGAACCAAAGTTCACAAGCACGAGTTCCGCCTGGAAACTTTTAGCCGCACGCCGTTGGCAACATATGCTGAGGTTAGCGCAACAAGCAGATTGCCGTGCGAGTCAGTCACATTATGGCGAGCGCAAATGAAACGCTGGAGCTGGAAGACCCACCTGCAAGTAACTGAAACAGCAACTGAGAGAGAGTTGTGTGCAAGACGAGGAGGGTGTGTCGGCGTTGCTCCACCGTCGTAGGGAATGGGAATGGAAACACATTCAACTTGTTTCGACGGCATCACCCAGATGTGCCGATCACCGGGATGATAGTCTGGCTGGGTATGTAAGCAGTGTCGGCATTAAGCCTTATACTTCCGCCGGGAGGAAACGATTGTGATTGGTTTAAAGAAATACAAACAGGCCAGGCAGTTGTTTGCACTATACCAGAGTGAAAGACATTCAATCCAGACCAACACCCCAGCGCAGACACAGTGCTGTGGAGATAGGTCTGGTTACGCAAGACTACCAGGATGATAAATCTTTGGATTATTTGAATGTATATATGTGGAATACTCCTCCTTTCATCTGTCTTTGACACTTGCACTACTGTCTGTTCAAAATAAATGAAAAGAAACCTATCCTCATGCATTTGGGTTTATTTTCCACTCCACCGAACTCACACCGAACCGTGACTCCTAAAACAGGGAATGAACTGAACCGTGACTTACCGTGACTTTTGTGTACCGTTACACTAGTGCTGCACGATTAATCGTTTAAAGATTGTGATCTCGATTCAGGCATCTACACAATCTCATGTCTGAAGGACAACAATTTGGCCATATTTGTTTTGGGGAGTTGTATATTTAGAATGAGTGCTGATAATAGTAATAATAACGGACCAAAATTAGGGCTGCACAATATATCGTTTTTTTATCATCATCGCAATATCAACCTTTGCAATAAACACAATGTGAAAGGCTGCAACATATCGCGAAAGACATTTTTTGAGTTAGTTGAGAGTATCGGTTGAAAAATGCTCTTTAAAATGTAACTATCATTCTTTTTTTTTTAAAGGTTGCCTTTTGTGTTCTGTTCACTGTTCAAGTTGTTCAATAAAATGTCAGAAATAACTTCCTTTCAGTTTTTTAATTAATTTAATTTAACAAGCAATTTGTTGTATTT
>JAOVVB010085510.1:0-13513 GCA_028570985.1 Heterobranchus longifilis
GACATTTTTTCATTTCAAGAAAAAAATATGTTTTGTGATTTTGCCGAGTCTGTTTTGTGGTGTGGTGCACCTGCGACACCATCAATCCACTCAGCAACGGCACAACACTTTTATCAGCAGCAGCAGCAGCAGCAGTATGGTTATGTCTAGATGGTAACCCACAATTTGTGAAAGTCTCGTGAGATAGTTAAGGTTAGGCATTGACCTCGAATGGTGGAGTATCGAATGGTATAAGTCAGGCTTCCTCAACTTGCTCTGCCCAGGGGCCACTTGTGCAAAATGATAGTAGGCCAGGGGCCAGTTTATAAACAAACATTCAAATAATTGTAATGTGTAATCTCTTCTTGCAGTGCTACCAGGTGTCAACACTGCACTGAAGCATGTTTTGACTTGTAATGGCACCTGATATTAGCAACCTGTTGTCAGTTGGTAAATTCAATGCAGGTGGCAAAATAAAGGCAACCTCATCTGTCCATTTTTCATTGAATTGTCTGTTTTCAATCTTTCAACGGACCTCTGTTGTTGTTTTTCTTTTTTTATACACAAGCTCTATTTTGATGCTTTTTTTTGACACCTTATCTTGACACCTTATTTACATTCAAAGTAGAAAGAAATCCCAGTGTGAATCAATTTATTTTTATTGTGAATTAGAACATGGTTGATGGGCCACTAGACAACCTATTGTATCGTATCACTGGTATAGGTCGTCAGAAACGAGTCTCGGGAGAGTTTTTTTGCAAGTTTTTGCAAATCTATAGTTACCATCTAATCACAATCCAGAGGGGAAGAAAAGACTGGCGTGGGATGGAGCTTTGTTGGGTCCTGAACACATTTCACCCAGAGCTCCAAAAATTGCTCAGGCCGGCCCTGTCAATGGTTGGACACAAAAGACCTCTGGGCAGCCATTAAACTGCTGCTGTCCGTACTCCCCACCTGACTATACTAACCACTGCCTAAACAAGTCTTTACCTAATGTAAACTAAGCCAGACCAGTGATTCACCCGCCATCTCAGACCTCCTCCTAACTGGTCCTGTCCCCATAAACCCGGTGCAGAGAGAGCAGTGTTTACAGAAACACAGGAGCGGCTCACCTCTGATCTGCCCTGCGATAGGGGGAAAAAGAAAAGACAGCGAGGGAATGAGAGAGGAGGACAGAGAGGAAAGGAGACGCCAGGGGTTACATGATTGCAGGACAAACTCATAAAAGTTCCATTAACCCGCGAGGAGTTAAAGAGGCCCTGTTTTCATCCAGCAGACAGCCGTCACAAACAGAGCATCACCATAAACCGTGTCCTCCTTCCTTACCTCCATTTCTCTCTTGATCTCTACAGCCGTCGCTCCCACAGTCTCTTTGTCTTCTCCTCCTTCATCCCTCCCTTCATTTTCTTTTTTTTAATATTCCACTCATTTCTTCTTTCCTATTCACAGTGGACAAGCACATTACAAACACACATCTATAAAACAACTCCCTCCTTAAGCTCTTCCACTCTTCCTCACTATCTTTCCCTCCTCCTCCCCCTCAGCTGACCAAAACAGGACTCCCTCCTCACACCCTCTCCCCCCCTTAATCTGGGTTCCTGGTCTGTGAGTCACAACCTGAAGACGCCACAGGTCTGTCAGCGTCAGTCTGTCTGTCTTATTAAACCGGCTCTCCATTCATCCTTGTCCATCCACTAACTGCTTTCAGGCTGATCCGACTGCTTTAAAGAGAAATTTGCATCAAAATGTGTCTTTAGTGTTTAGTGTTTCAACATTCCCAAGTAATGGCATGTCTTCATAATAATAAACCAACAGCAAGATATATCTGTGTAGGAAGGCCGACATTATAATGTTACGTTATAAGCCAGTTAATGTCCACCGTGACTAACACCTCATCTGACCTCTTTCTGTAACATACTAGCAGCATGTTAGCTAACGTTAGCAGCCCAAGTATTCAGAGGACGTAAATTCAGTGAATGTAAATTCATATATTGATGTACAACCACGTCTCACAATGCATTTCATAAATAAAATAGACATAATACACCTGTCTAGGAGAAAGGCCAATTCAGCATTGTTTTTAATTCCTTCATATCCTGTTAGTGACCAGTGTTGACTCACATTTTCGCCCATGCTCGATCAACCTTTTAGTTTTTCTTTGTTTTTCATTCAGTCCTTTCTTTTTCCTTTTTGCTAGTCTTGCCGCAGTATCAGCCACAACCACAAGATATAACTTGAACAATAAAGTTCTGTGAGTCTGGATAACTGTGTCCATAAACACAGGCACCTCCGGTCTGGGTGCTGTATATGGTTTTGTTGTCTGCTCCTGATCTGGCAACATGTTTATTGAAATAAATATATAGAAATGTAGCACTGTAGAATCTTCTCACTGATGGGCTCATTTGCTTATGTAGCTCATATAGAGACATATGTAGTAAATTGAGACTGTTTCATAACCAGTCAAAAACTCCTCATAGGGCCTTTAAGTGGTAATCTGAGATTGCATTGTTTTAATTTTGTTGCCATCTTTGGTTTAGTCTTCAGCATCAGCTCTGCTCATCTCTGCACTTTCCAGGGTTCACTGTTTTTCAGTGCCGTTGCAATATGCTAACTAAGCAGCTCTTTTTTGATTGATTCCCAGCAAACCACTGTGGCCTCTGCCAGAAACAAAACGCATCACTTCCTGTTCGCCAGGGGAGACCCGAGTAACACTGTTTTCCTGAGCAGGGTATGAGCTGAAACATAACTGCGTTATATCAGATCAGTGATTGGTCAGTAGTAGTATTACTTCAGTCATAAAATTGTAACAATTATTTTTTTATAATATTTTACAAATAGTCTTCACTACATTCTGAATTAAAAGTTGTGAAATGTGAGAGCAAATGTGAGAAACATAAAACAGACAAAGTAAAATATGATCATCAAGATAATAATAATCATGCATCTAGGGAAGAATCAAGAAAAACCATTTAAGCCCAATCCTTTAAACCATACATGTAATCCTACCTTTAACAGATACTTTAATCCTAGAGATAAATGTTTTTCTGTTGAATCGTCCTTTGTGAAATAATCCTGGCAATAACCTCTACCTTGTCAATCACAACAGTTTTATAGTTTTGGGGAGGTCAGCTCCCAGCCAAACAGTGTGAGTGTTCTTTGAAATCATCCATTAAGGCACTAAGCACAGGCTCTTAGCCCGTCTTCTGAAGCTCGCACTATCTGGTACCACTATCTCCTCTGCTCCCTTTCTCATGGTGTAACCTTACCTCCCAAAGTTATCTTGCCTCCACACACACACACACACACACACACACACACGCACACACACACACACACACACGCTGTTCCTGCTTGTATCAAAATGCACATCTTTAGTAGATTTACAATGGGTCCTTGATTTCAGACAGAGGTAGACAAAACAAGCCTCTCTTTTCCAGCCAATGGCCATCAATTATACCAATCAATATGACAACCGGCAGATTTGATCAGCTGTAGCTATAGCTAATCTGCGAGTTGGTTGACAATGTTGTCCTCAGCTGACTTTTGTTTCTGGCTGACTTAAAAAAAACTATATAATATAACTATATCTTGTAAAAGGAAGGGGTCTTCATTGTGCACGTGATGCATACATGCATTATATTGTGCTAAAAGACTGAGGCTAAAGCTAACAGGATCCTGGCAAAAAGTCATGATCCTCATCTGTTGCTAATCCCTGTAGAGAGCATCTAACTAAAATGGAAGGAGTGTCTGTATGTCTGTCTGTCCGTCCATTTTCTCGACAACCGTTCATCCGATTGACTTCACTCTTGGCGGGTGTATTGCTGAGGATCCAAGGAAGTGCAGTGTCGAGTGCAAGCTCTTGCGATCTCCAGGACATATTTATTAGTATGCCTTATGTACACACTGTGTATTGTATTGAGAGGGGACCCATATTAACTGTTACACCACTGAACGGCATGCTGGATACAGCTCGCTCTCTGTTGCTTGCTACAGTACGTTCAAAGACCGATGAAGAAAGAGAGACGAGATGTCATACTGTAGCAAACTCAAACATTTCAAGCATCAACGATGTAACTTTCGGAATGAACGCTTTAGTTCTCTTAGTCCTAAGTATCCATCCATCCATTATGTGTAACCGCTTATCCTGTACAGGGTCGCGTGGGGGCTGGAGCCAATCCCAGCTGACATTGGGCGAGAGGCGGGGTACATCCTGGACTGGTCGCCAGTCAATCACAGGGCCAGTCCACACATACAAATACATTGCCTGCCGTATCTCCAAATACAATAAAGAAAAGGTCAGAGCTGCTAACGTTAGTCTAAACCATGATAGCATCCAGGACTTTAGACAGCAGGGTAAAGTATAACCCGACAAACTAATGTAGTTAGTTAATGATGTGCTCTTTGGCCTTGGAAGTAGCGATGAAGCTAGTTAGCTGGACATGCTAACAATTGCAACTTAAGTTACAGCAGATATTAATCCATTCCACCCTCCAAACTCTCTGAATGCAGAGTTTCCCGATCCCCATGCACATAGTCTGGCTGGGTACGTAAGCAGTGTCGGCATAAAGCCTTATACTTCTGCCAGGAGGAGACCCGGGCCGGAGGAAGTCCCTCCTTCCTTCTGTGTGGTTCTCAAAGTCCCTTCTCTGCAGTCGGGGCGTAGCGCCGCCCAAGACGATTGTGGTTGGTTTAAAGAATTATAAACAGGCCAGAGAGTTGTTTCCATTATACCAGAGTGAAAGACATTCAATCCAGACCTCCCTCCAGTGCAGACACAGTGCTGTGGAGGTAGGTCTGGCTACGTGAGACTACCATGCACATTACATCAGCGTGCAGGGAAATCCAAATCTTGACTGGCCTGTCGTGCAACGGTTGTTAAGCTATGATCGGACAATCGCTGTTCTGAGGAGGGTTTAGCGAACAGTTTGTTGAACCCCTTGCTCCATTACAATTTCTTTCCAGAAAAGCATTTGGGTCCAGCCCTGTTTGTTCTGTCCGTAGCTTTATTATGAGGTCACTACACCTGACCCTGTAAGAACTTTTGAAATGTAAGCTTTTCATGTTTTGTTAACATCACCAAACGGCAGCCACTGGTCAGCAGCAGTCAGAGGTCAGCAGGACGACTCAGCACTTCAGTGCAGGTTGGGGGATGGGGGGGTGTTGGAGTCAGAAGGGCAGGGGGCTGGGAGATGGAGGAGCAGAGAGAAGGGGAAGCCCAGACACTGCGGTCCCCCAGGAGAGGACCAGTAGGCTGGGTGTGACGGTCATGGGACGTGGGCATAATGAGGATACATCACTGCAGCAATGAGGTGCTCTATCACCGGCACACACACCAACAAGCAGACACACTGTGACGACTGTGCACCCACATCACCAATGGCCCTCGCACACGTCAAATTACCATCAAACCTCTGAGCTGATCACGGCAGGAGACGTCAAATAAGCCTCAACATGCTGCAAGTTCAGTGTGACTGTGGGAACGGGCTTTTTCTTCTGCTCTGGAGGCTGTTTGATGATTCTCTGGGAAAGAAGGGGCACAACTTTTCCTGTCGCTTTCAGCCACCGCCGTTGCCGAGCAGTAAAGCGGCCAGCGTGCAGTAAAATAAAATGAGGTGTGGAGAGAATTGGACTGATCTGCAAAGCCATTGGCTGCCGCGAGGGTCGTAAAATAATAACACTCCGTCGTAAAACAAAGTGCTTATTAAATCATTTTAAACAATATCGCACGATGTGGTGTGCTCCACGAAACAAGAAAAGATCTCATGGGGAAAGCAGCTGAACAATCAAACGAAATTTAATAAGTTGATCATCATCACAACGCTGAGTAAGACTTTTGGGAGGCCTTGGTGGCTGAGCTCCTCCCAGCACTATCAATAAAGTGACACTTGGCCATTATGTGGCCATTACTTGGACTTTAAGTGACAATTGTACATCAGAGGAGCAGGGCTACAGCCTCCCCTGTATTACTAAAGCCTACTACTAAGCCTGTGGCTGTTTCTCTCTGTGTGGTGGTGAGAACAACATACAAAACAATGCACAAACCCATGCATGTGTACACACAATGTGTATATTATACAGCAGCATGTCATGCATGTGTACACACAATGTGTATATTATATAGCAACATGGCATATATTGGATTTTCAGCCCAAAGTAATGACACTTGGAGAGTTTTCTCCAGGTTGATAGTGGGCACGCACACAAACACATGTATGTCCTCACACCTTTACTATCTGCAGTCATTCTTTCACACCTGCTGCAGTGAGCTGCAGTGAACAGATTTCTATCTCTATCAGCAATGGAGGGCTGATAAAGGAGTGGGACCTTGTGAGGACTGTAACTCTGACAGGAGGTTCCATGTGGATTTGTGCATTGGTACAATTAATGCGAAGATGTAGCACCATGCAGTTCAGGAGAAAGCATGAGCTGCATATAGTAAGGAAATTAACATGATCACCTGTGGAAGTTGAATAGTCACTTTGCACAGAAGCAGCTGCTAAATGAATGTAATGTAATATAACTACAGTGTGTTACTTACAGTACAGTGTCTTATGATGGGACATCAACATCATGGATATAGTTAAAGCAGCATTATGTAACTATTTAACCTTAAAATAACAGCTTCAAAATAATTTTCATTGTATTCTGATTTGTAACAGGAAGAATGGTGCCTCTGTCTTTTCCACTCTGCGCCGAATGCCTGTTTTTGTAATATGCAACTTTGGCGAGCGGGTACGATCTCCCAGAAGAAGTGTGCAACGCTTTAGAATAGAACAGAATATAATTTCTTTTTTTTCAATGCAGTGTACAACCAAATTAAGTAAATGGCACTAAGTCAGTGATTTTGGTGAAAATTGATCATATTATGGAGGAAATGTTTTCTGGTTTTCCCTCGGCTGCTCTGCATCGACTCTCTGTGATTTACAGAGTTTCCTGATGGACAGAAAGCTTTACTTATTGCTGAAGTAATGCTAAGCGCTAACTGCTGCTAACTGTAGCTGCCTTCAGCTAGTTAGCTCAATGAACCGTGCCAGCGGGTAATGGAAATGGGGTTCAGCTCTACGGACATCATTAGCAAATCTAGGGTTATTTGCTAAAGTCTTGTGAGATGGGTAAGTTAGGCATTAACCTGGAATGGTATTGTTAGATGGGTAAGGTTAGGCGTTAACCTTGAATAGTTAAAGTTAGATAAGGTTATTATCCTTGAATAGTAGGTCATCGAAATGAGTCTTGCGACACTTTTTGCCCATTTCCGACAGTTTTCACAAATCTAGGGTTACCTTCTAGACACGACCTGTGTACAGCTGTCCATATTTACGACAGCAGTGTATAAGTGAATTGCACCAAACTGCCAAAAATACAATTTCTTGTATAATGTTACTTTAAAGGAAAACTGCATTTCCTGCTTTCTGCGTCCCAAGACTTTGGTCATTGCACCAATTATTTTCTTGCATCTATAATCAAACAATTTATTGTGCACTTCCAATTTAAAGGCTTTTGTTTTTCGATAAAGATCATGTATGTATAATATTACACGAAGGCCTCACAATACTAAGCTGTATTTATGACTGCCAATTGCTGTAAACTGAATATTTAACAAATTTAAACAAGTAATCAAATCGCTACCTGTAAGGAATAAGAGCTGCAGATCTTGTGATGACTTCATTACTTCCCTAGAGGGATGATATCATGACAGGAATGGATCACAATTACTAGAAATGAAGGTCGAACAAAGGCAGCTGGTGACATGACATTAGGATGTTAGGTCGAGATGCAGCTGCTGTCCTCATTACTCTCATTCTAAAATGAGCATTGTATTGGTTTCTTTGAATTTGCAGTTGTAAACCTTTGTTGCATGCTACCACTCTCTGTCCCTGTGTTTCCTATCCCCAAAAATACCACAATCTGAAAAATGTTTATTTCTTCTTCACTTGTCATTTGATGACTTTTCTACTGCACTACCAAAATCGGCATGTGTGTCCTTTTATGTCCAGAAATGAGGATAATTCAGGTTTCTCAGCTGTACATTTCATTGTGAATGATCAGGGTACCAATCAACATCAGTGTCAAATGTCCGTACCTCTCCCTGCTCCATCAATCAGTCAGAGGAAATGCTTCCGCCTGGAGAAATGCAAAATTCCTTTTTGCAGCTGCAGAGATCGGGGCCACTTCACAGAGTGCCTGCAAAGTGAAATATGAAGATGAACAATTTATGAAAAGTGGGGGAAAAAAACTGTTGGCTTACACCCCCAGTGTGTAAATCAACATTTTGTTTTAAGGGTCATAATCCATAAAGGATGATGCTGAACACCTGCATGCTTTTTGCTAATGTATATTGCCGTGGTTGTTAATCAGGTCTGGATTCCACACTAGCATGCCATGTGTACCCCATAACCAGCTAATCTCCAGCTTCCCAACATTTTTCTTTTTTGTAAATGTTTATATATTTATAATGCATATATTAAATAACCCAAAGTGCAAAATCACAGGAATGTTGAGCCTTTGTTAGCCTCTAACATTAACACCCACTGGTGTTCCCCAACACCAACAATGAGCTCAAAAACAAAGGGAAAGTACACTGAAATCCTTTGAGATTAAATGCTCTCTGAAGAAGTCTGATCCTTGTGTGTGTTTTTAAATCAATAATCAAATCCTTGTATCCTCTATCCCAGTCTCTAAGTCCAAGAACTAATGATGGCAAAGAGGATAAAAACGAGGAGGGATCAACACTATACGATCCAAATAAGGTTCCCCCAGGAGACTGTTCTGGTTCAGCACTCATCATCCCAACAGCTGTTTTACAAGAGGTGCCCTTTCATTTCAATATAATCAATCAACAATCAAACTGCTTTCTATATTATGATGCATTCAAAGCTTTGTAACTTATACATCTCAGCATTAGAAAGATATTTGCCTGTACTCATAACAAGCCCCCTACAGAACATGACGTCTTTGTTGTTAACACAAGACAACAATTTGGGATCTGCCACACTCAGAGAGAATACAAGAAGATTAGGGAGCTCAAATTATGTCTCGGCTCTTTTTTTCTTTTTTTCCCTTTTTTTTAAAAATCTGTGTGAGGTCAAGGTGCATCATTTCAATCTAAACCACCCATCAACCTTCACAAGCCACAGTAATTATTAAAAATGTATCATATCATTAGCCTTAAAGAGCTACAGATCATTACACATATTTTAGGGAAAACCCAAGACTACTTTTGAAAAGCAAAATAACTTGGATTCAGTGTGGGCCTCTGGACAGGTTTATTTGAGTGCTGAATAAATGTACATGCCATGTCTCAAAAATAATATCTGTTGTGAGTGCAGAGAAATGATTACATGTCAACAACAGTGATGCTGCTGCCCAAACTTTCCCCTATCTTTCAGAATATAATTAGCTACACTGTCATTTCAGACCATTTATTCATCAGAAACACATGTTCATTACACAACATAAATATTAAACCTCAAATATTTATTTAATATAGAAGTGATTATTTGTCATCCTAAGCTTAAAAACACTGATCTTCAAATGAAAGTAAAAGTGACGCTGCAGGAGATAATTTAATTTCTCCATCTTGAACAAAAGTCAGACATCTTAACACTTTAATGTGGAATAAACTATGATTTCATGCAATATGTTTTGTGGAGCTATATTGATCTATATAATGGAGCCTGGGGGCTCTATTACCTTAGATTGATAATTGATAGCCAATTGATTGAATTGCCAAACATCTTATATGTGTATGTGCAAAGGATTAATTGTTCAGATATATTGATTTTCTTTTTTTCCCCTGGATGACAATTTTATACATTGCTATTTTACTGTTTGGGAGGTTGCAGTGACTTTTCATTTGAAAACTGAATATGAACAACTTTATTTTCTGAAAAACAGTGACTTTATGTAGAAAGACGCACAAATCATAGTCCATAATACTCACCTCGTCTGTGCTCAGCAATGTGCGGAGGCAAAAGCCTTAAAGAGCCACACACCTGCTTAAAAGCTCCAGGAGCAGACCACATTAATGGGGAGGGGAGTAGTGCAGAGACAGCGTCGATCTGTGGTATTATATTGGTTACTGTGCGTCACTGCATTACTTATATGAATTTTTATTTATGGAAACATCTATTATCATAGAAAATGTGCGTATTTTGTGTTGCATTTTTTCAAATATCGATGGTTTTAATGTCTATGTCCCACCACCGACATGGTATGTTCCAACGTCTTTACCTGCAGCGGGGATCAATAAAATGCAGGTAGTTTCTGCGCTCTGTTTGGGTCAGTTTTCACGTCACATCCGCCAACAGAAATGCCGGAACATTTCAGATGTCGCCACTCTTCAATGCGACACCACCTGCATGTGTAAGCATTACTTTTTATTAGCCGATATGTTGTTTTTCATTTCTGTTTCCTTTCCCACTTTGCATCAATACATTCAAATGAGGTGAGATTCCGACTGGAGAAAGAGTTAATGGCTCATCCGCGATACGTGGTATTTTGGTTTGGGCCTATGGTTTGGGCCTACCACATAAATTGTTTGTTTCTTGTTTGTTGACCACAGTCTAAGGTTTGCATAAGTGGACATCTATAAGGATGTTAATGGTTTTGAGTAATCAATGGAGTGTGATTATTGACCACTTTGCGCCGATGGGAAAGATAATTGTGAAGCAAAAATGCATTTCAAACCTGGTGTGTATCTGCTCTGCATAAAGTTTGGTGCACTGTTATAGACTGATTATAAAGAAGGATAAATTATTACATTCCCCACAGTAAATGAACCCTCACAAACTTGCTAACACGAATAAATATATAGGCCTAATTTTCAATATGCGAGGTTTTCTGTCAGTATTTTTTAATCCTTCCCTCCCCTCACTTCATGTTACACCGAACCTCTATATACAAATCCGACATTGTGAGTTTATTTAGATTAAAGATATTACTTTTCAGTGCAGAAGGGGGATTTTGGCATTAATGTGCACAGAAACATCGAGAATCATCTTCGGCTCCACTTGATTTAAACTAAAATAACAGGATCCTTTTATATCCTGAATCCATCCGGCTGTTTTTGTTGCTCTTGTATGTCACATAAGCACGTAGCAGCCGGCCCATTTTCCAGCTGCATATAGCTGTCTCCGGTGCACCGTAAATAAGGTTGATAAAGACGCCGCCGAAAACGACTTTCACGCGTCCCTCGATTGATTTAACGTGACCCCCGTTTCCAAATGATATTGGAAGCCTATTTAAACAGATGAAGGCTTAAATTGTCTTGCTTGTATGCGCATTAATCTCCCATTCATCATCATTACTGTGTGATTGGTCCGTCCACGCCTCCGCCAGCCCCTTGCGTTACGACAAGGGCCTGTAAATTAGGATGTAATCCAATTTAAACAGCAGTAGCAGCAGCCACAGATCCATTTGGTGTTTTTTTTTTTTTTTTTTTTTTTTTTTTAAATGTGCTGTCGGTGGACAGCTGCACTGCACCGCCCCTATCAAAATGCTTTGTGCTAGTTGTGGGAGCTGGGGAGCCCTGAGCCAATTCTCACTAATAGGATCTTATACGGCTGATGTAATTGGTGTTATGTGCGCAATCTATGAGCCCATCATATCTTGAAGCTCAGTCATACGCAATCTTTCAGCGATTAAATGGCATGTTGATGCTGGATTAGGCCGCTGAGGATTCAGCCGGATAGTTTATGCAGTGAGGAGAGATGGAGATCCATATGCGTGGCTGGCTAAATGTGGTTGTAATTTGCCTCACTTTAATGTGTCATTCTGGCACAGTGTGACGCGGGTTTAGAAGATGATCGTATAGTGCTGCTGCTGCTGCTGCTCCTGTGTAACCAAATGAATATCAGCTCCAAGCTTTTATGAAACCAGAAGTTTGGAGAGACTGCGCCTTTTGAATATTCAGCTAGCCTGATCCGTTCGTCTTTATTTTATGGTGCGCTTTTATTATGCACAAACCAAAACCATTTTCCTGCATGACCCGTGTCCCTATCAGGCTTAAAGACACCGGCTGATAGTTTACATAAATCTGCCCCGACCCGGGCGGCTTAAACGGTGTATTATTCCAAACATATGCATTTTAATCAGCTCGGTCACACTTACAAGAACTCCAGTTAATAAGGCCATCAATCAAACGCGCGTGCGGGAGGGAGTGGGGGGGAGAGGGAGGGCGCATCGGTGCGGTGCGTGTGCAGTACTGTCTGATTAGGATGAACCTTTTACCTCGGGAAGCATCAGAGGAGGATGAATATCTAGTGACTTTATAAGTCATCTTTGGTGTCTGGTTTTCCATTTTGGGCGCAGAATTCGTGCTCATTGAGGAGATAACATGGAAAGATGAATGAGCTTAATTATTCGTTAGTATAAAGGCTGGGGGATAGTATTTCATCTAGAAAAATGTGTATTTTTGAGGAAAAAAAAGCCATCTTGCTTGTTAGATTATAGCTACAATTACGCAATAGGCCAATATTTTTGCCAGGTGGACTTTAAGGCCCACGCTAAATGCCAGCCATTTCTCGGCGCATTACTGCAATAACTTCTGATCTCTCCCATCTACGACGTAAAAACCCATTTTAAATGTGATTTGTGTCTCTCTCTGTGGGCCACAGCATCTCACCAATCCTATTACGCTCAGAAAAGTCTTTTAATTTGCGCAGCCCCGGTCAAACGCGGCCAATTAAGACCCCGCTGATTGGTGGCAGGCCTCTGCGAATCATCGATCTCTTTACATTTCCAATATCTCCAGACAACTAATTCTGTCGTGTCTATTAAGTGTTCGGAGAGAAAATATGAGTGGCTTTAACGGAGCCCGGGGACCACTTAACTGTCACGGTCAATCTAGCGGTCCCATCAGGAGATATGCGGGCACACTCTGGTGTTTTGACACCGACCACTTGAGAAGAAAATTAGTGTTATTATTGGAGGGGGGAGGGGGAGGGGGGTAGACCAATTGTGAGTATAGAAAATCCTTAACAGCCTACAAACGAAATAAAATGACCTGAAGGAGGAAAACTTTGAGGCATATTTTATTCTGTTGTATTGGATTAAATACTTTATTTTTTAATTATCTTTTCTTAGCTCTGTATTCGGGCTCTTTGCTATTTAAATAAATTGTAAATGTTTGAAGACAAATACTCCATTGCTCCATTGATTTGACAGTGTTTATTGCAAATTAAACGTTTAGGACAACCCAGTCAAAAACAAAACGACAAAAAAAAAGAAAAAAAAAGGAAAAAAAACATAATCAGTCACTTGTTAGTCCGCTTTCTCCACAAAATGCCACTAAACTGGCGCCACTGTAGCAGAGCAAGGCAAGAAAATATTTAAAAAGAGGCCTATAGGCATATATTAATCACATTTTCATCCGATATAAGAACCTGCTCTGATATCGTCAAGGGAGAGAACTGAAGGAGTGTTTGATGGGCTTAAAAATGTTCTGTTAGATTTCTTACTTTTTTTATTTTTTTTTCATTTTGATTGTCCTCTCGGTCTCTCTCTCTCTCTCTCTCTCCCTCATCTTCTGGGGCCC
>JAOVVB010085528.1:0-13513 GCA_028570985.1 Heterobranchus longifilis
GACATCACGGGGGCGGGGTGACGTCACTGCAGGGTCTAGAAATGGATCAGACTTCATTAATCCCCTCCAAGTGTCCTTATTTGTTCTCCAAGCCTTAGCAAATAAAAAGGAAAAACAAAACACAAAATGTTGTTATTTAGAGGCAATGTTAACCAAACTACAGTGACGAGCAGGATGATATTTATTTTGTGTATTTAGGATATTTATTTCTACACAAACAAACCGTCGAGGTTACTTCCACTATGTTTTTATTACTTTATGAACTTTGTATTTTCTTATATTACTCACTGGTTAATGTGATTTCATGTACTTTGTACTGTGCTATCTATTTATTAAATGTTCTCTCATTTTCATGATATTCTTAATTAATGAGTACAATAATACAATATCATAATTCCCTGCCAATGTGTGCATTGGCATACCGGTTATACATTTAATTGAAACTTAAATAGTAGTAACTATTGTTTAACTACAAGTCCTTGCAGTCACGGAAAGTAACTTAAGTACAATTTTGAGGTACTTGTACTATACTTTAGTGTTTCCAATTTCTGCTACTTTATAATACAAAATATTGTACTTCTTCTACTACATTTATTAGTAGCCATAGTTATTAAGATTTTAAAAAACACAAGGATCTTATAAATACAATACATAGTTAAAGATTCAACTTAAAAAAAAAGAAGTGGTTTCCAACTTTTACTTGTAATGGAGTATTTTTTACACTGCAGTATTGGTACTTAACTTTACTTGAGTAAAAGATTTATACATCCTTAATCAAATGCAAAAATGTTTAATTAAAATACAATATTTTGGATGTAGAAATGTACTGCACAAAAGCTTAATAGCAGTAATATAATGAAGTAATATAATATATAATGAAGAGCCAGACCATAGGGGTAAATAAGAAATCACCACTGACAAAGCAGGTTTTATCCAGACAGAAAACATTTTATTATAAACAGAATTTTTTATTAAAAATACACATCCTTCAGTATTAAAAAAAAAAAAAAGGGTGCCGGGTGGTGCAAGCACAAGATAAAAGAGAATAGTCAACGTCCCTCCTGAGAAACCACAAGAAGAGTTTTGAAGATGCACAGTTTAGAAGCAACAACAACAAATCACTCTCCGTCTGCATGTTGAAAAGTGGAAGCAGTCATGCGGGAACGCTTCTAAATTTGGAGGAAGGGGGGTTGAAAGTGTTTTTGCGGTTAAACTAAGTTGACAGGCATAAGAGAGGAGCTACTGCAGCATGTAACATCACCGAGCTCGAGGGTAAACAGAAACAGATTAGGAGGAAACACGCGGGCACACGTTTGAATATATTTACATCATACAGGAGCAGTTTTACTGTACCTCTGAACCTCGGCTCACACTCGTTGCTTTTCAGTTTTTGTCCTGAAATCTAGCAAAAACAATTGTGGGAGGACAACTGCGTAGTGCGGAGTTAAAAGGAACTTATGTAAAAGTGGAAAGCCACAAAAAAATGTGTAGCATCAAAATCATAAGTTTTCCTTTAGAGCAGCAGCTGACAGCTCAGTGACATTCGCGTCTGGCTAAGCAGAAGCGCTAATTTATGCAACGTTTTTGTGCTTAAAATATCTTGTCACCCTCAGCTAACCCCACACCATTAGTTCTACATCAGCAGCGTCGACGGCCGCAATCCATTACACGACAAAGCTGCCGTCTCACCGAGAGATCAGAAGGATTTCCTCCAAATCAAACAGTTTACAGCCCCGCGGCCGTCACAGTTTCAGCGGGATAACGGGCCAGTACTTGGGCTGTTTGAGGTCACAGTTTCTGTCGAAGTTGAGCTGCATTGCCGCCTCCATGGCCATGATCTTGGCCGCGTCCTTGCCGTACAGCTTCTTCATCTCAGCTCCGCGTCTCTCGCCGGGTCGCTCCGAGGGAGGAGCCGCGCTGCTTCGCCAGGAGACGCCGCGCAGGTCCTGGTCGGCCGGCACGTAGCTGTCGTGCTGCTCGGCCTCCATCTGCTGCTGCTTCTCTGCGAGGACCAGAACAGATTATCTTTAGTCGAGGTGTACAGGGACGGCATTATCTGTATCTGCAAACCAAAAAAATATCGGTCTATCTATCTGAATTCAGAGTTCCCAAACTTTTTCAGCTCGAGACCCAAAAGAGAAATTTGGTGTCTCCCCGAGACCCAAGCGCAGTAAAAATAAATCATGAATTGCCATGACATCTACATTTATATGATAACGACCACAACAAACCATGGATTTAAAGTGTAAATTAAATGTATTTATTTCATCATAAAAGTACGTCACACCCCGCACACAGCATCTGAGCTCAAAGACCAGCAGAACGCTCTTCTTCTATTTTAATGAGAAAAATCAATTCACATATCACAGCATTGTTCTGCATTTTAGTCTGCCGATCGGCGACCAAATGAAAACGTGTCCTCGACCGATTGTGAGTCCCGACCTTTACTTTGAGAAACACTGGGACAGACGGCCGGAAGTGGGCGTGGTTTATACCAGAAGTCACGTTAAAATCTGTCAAATGTTGTATTTTCTAGCCTAATATTTATTGGAAATGTGCCTTCAAAGGATCACATTGATTGAATATTGGCTTGTAATTACACATGAAATATATTTCCACATCCTCATAGTGAACTTTTCATTTCTCTCTCTCTAATTTGTAGTAAATTAAATGACTAGTGAGTGAAAGTCCTATGTTGCAAACAGAATGGGAATTTTTATCTTGTGGCCATCCACAATGATATGAATTGATTTGAAGAAACATAATGGCTGACGCACAGACAAGTCAATCATGGCTTTTTTCCTGAATAATAACGCAGCAGGCAGTCTCTTCACCTTATACTATTAAAAAAAGATGTCTGATTACAAGTGTGCATCCCTAAGAAAAGCTGATTTACTAATAAAGTAGTCTGGTGCGCTTAGCAACCAGTGCTGGGATAAAGCCTTACTTCCTGTCTGCACAGGAAGTCCGTGTTCCCGTTTTCAAAGTCCCGTCGCTACGGGAAACAAACAACCTCCGAGCTATCAACCTACACGCTGAAAATGACAAGTTTTAAAGTTTTGGATCGTGTAATAAGGCAGACCTGCTCTGTTCTTTCAGTGAATGATTGTAAAGATCTACAAAGAATGTTTACAACATTTCGTGGAGGTTTTCCACCGAAACGAGTTCCCTTCTGACATTATTTTGCAGAGGCACCGTCGAGGCGTGGCGCCGCCGTCTGGCTACGCGAGACTACTAATAAAGTGATGGAGATGAGAGAAGTTTGGAGACTCTAGTTCTCAAAAACAAATGGCAACTTTAACTTTTCCTCAACGCCTACGCCCCCCCGTTCTCTTACTCAGCTCCTCTCTGTGTTTCTCCGTCTGGGCGAAGTACTGCCGAAGCTCCTCGCTGATCTCCATGTTGCTGACATCACACTCGATCTCACTGTCCGAGCTGCTCTCCTCGTCCGCGTCCTCTCCGTCTTCGCTCTCACTCTGTCCTGCTGCGTTCCAGTCTGTGTAGCGCTGCTGCTGCTGCTGCTGGCTGCTGGCACGCTGCTGCTCCTGGCTGTAAGCGTGGCCGTAGGCGGCCTCCAAGGCCTTTCTGTAGGCTCGCCTGTGTCTCTGGTGCCAGGCCATAGCTTGCTGGTAGTGCTGCCAGTAGCGGCTGTACACAGGGCTGGAAAACCAGGACATCACAGCGCTGATGTCCTCCTGCTAATGAGAAAGATCAGTACAACTTTCATGCTTGGTTTCATATTATTAAAAAGTTTTTTTTTTTAAAAAAGAGAAAAAGTTTTTAAAAAAAGACATGCACATCCCTGAACCATATAGGCAGTGTGCTGGATCGAAAAATACTAAAATGAAGGAAGAAGAGGGATCCGAACACCAAAAAGCTCCCATTTATAGAGTTTGTTTATTAAATGCGTAACGTTTCGAGTGTAGTGCTCTTCCTCAGACTGCTAGTTTTTGGTGTGCAGATCCCTTTTCTTCCTTCATCTTAGGCAAGGCAAGTTTATTTATATAGCACATTTCAGCAACAAGGCAATTCAAAGTGCTTTATTTAAAGCATTAAACAATATTTTTAAAAACCATTAAAGACAGCCATTTAAAAGAATGGAAAATAAAACAAGCTGAGAATGGAAAATAAATACTTAGTTTTATATTATTCACACACAACAAAACATGTTTTAGATTCATTTAAAAGGTATAATGGGCACCGTCTCCAAATGGCAGTAAATTTGTAGTTACCAAAAATGATTTAATGTGATGTCACTAAACTGCAAAACTTTAATACATGTCACTTCCGTTTCTAAAGAACTTACAAACTGCAATAAAGTTTGACTGAAAAACAAACACCTGAGTTTCCTGTGGACAACAGATCTCGGTAAATGTGGATCTGCTGCTCTTCTATGTTGCAGTATTAAGGATTATAATAGTGTCACATGCCCAGTAAACCTTTAATGAGCAATGCGCGAGATAAAAAACGGTAAGATTTGACCTCCTCGGCTTCCTTACCATGATTGAAGACGTCTGCAGTTGAGTGCTAATTTTGCTAACGTTATTCCACCCGCACAGCAGCTAATTCTGAAAGACAAAGAACAACTATTGAGAACAAATAGCAAATGAAGAGTAGGTTAAACAGTATCTGCTTCTGGTAAGTTAAAATGCGACTCTAAAACACAACAGTTAAGCTAACTTTAAGGGTTCAGGAGGAGTAAAAGGAACAAACTGACGTCTTGAAAACAAACATGGACGCCAAACCACCAGCAACTCCGTCCGACTAAATACGCACTTAATCGAGGGACATATTAAGTGTATTTACATGCTAAATGCCTCTCAAAAGCAACATTTACCTGTGTGATGTCAACTTGTTTAGCAGCCATGGATGTTAGCAGCTCATGATACTTCCTGAAATACAGATTTCCCAGCAGCCTTTGAGCCACAGCAAAATAAATTCTGTCCACGTGGCGCCACCTCGTGGACACTGTGCGCACATGCAGGATATTCAGATACTGAAAATACTGGACATCTGAGAAACAGCTGCAAAGAGTGCAACCTGTGTCCGTTTTCAGTGTAAATAAATGGGATGTGTAGTTTATTAATTTGACTTTCAGTTCTGGTGTTTTTTTCAGTGGAGAGGCTTTAATATCTTACATTTTGACAATTTTACCTAGATTGATTCCAAGAATTTCAATTTTTGACAATTAAAAAAAACAACTTGTGATTAGGGCTAGATGATATGGCCAAAATCTTCTATCATATCATAGGTCATTAGATTATTTTGACTGATATTGCAACTGATTCAAGATATCGGAGGGGATGATCTTTTTTGCATCATTATTGTAATTTTCATTGGAAAAAGATATTAAAATGATCATGATGTGATCTTTTTTTTTGCGAGGATCTGTACCAAACAAAGATTATTTCATAAATCTGTAGAATACGATGGACATCTCTGCAGCATCACAATACTTCATTCAGGATGAGATTTTGATACATATTTTACCTTTAACAAATAATTTATTGCACCTCCTGCAATTTGGATATTGCACTAGTCCATATTGCGATTTCGATAAAATTCTGATTAATTGTTCAGCCCTCGAATATACACTAATTTTAGTTAATTCTAAATTTGTCTGAGTTTAGTTCTTTTTATTATTTGGCTTCAAGTGTACACTATTGTTTTAAGAGTAACGTTGAGATCCAGTGTCTTGCACCTTGTCTGAAATTCCAGCAGATGAGACAAACATTTGCAAAAGCATCACGTTTTTGTATGCCTGGTTTTTGTGTAATACCAAAATGTAACATTATGTGAGCAAGCACGGACATTGTGATATTTCAGGAGGAAGGGGGGTGTAGCGCAGAATAGTTGAGTGTTTGAGTGCTGTGAGACATGTTTGACTGTATATCTGGGTCATGCTTTGGCTTGAGGCTTCAAAGCTTTCAGAGGAAATGCAAAAAGACAGATGTGCCTTTTCAAAACACATTTCCTCCTTTTGATGTTTGAATGGATGAGTTAACACAAAAGTATTTTCTCTTTTCCAGAACATGGGTTTTCTGAAGATTATCATGTATTATTTTCTTGAATACTACCTCAGATTACTGTGTAAGTAGCAGTCAATGTATAATAAATAAATACATTAATTTATAGGTGTTACAATGCCCTCATATGGTTGTCCTTTCTTCTTTCATTTACAGCTAAACTAAAGGTATTTGAAATACCATGAGCCACGAGAGGTAAGTTTTATTTTTATTTAATTTTTTAAATATCTGCTATTGCATGATGGGTAGTTTCACATGTTATGCAGGCTCCTAACTCTTATTTGGCTGATTTTTGTGTCAGCCAGGTTAATATTAATATATTGATCATTTTATTCACATCTTTTTTGCACCTCATGCCTATGACAGGATTTTACACAATACAATGAAGCACAATGCATTCACCATTTATTTCTATCTTTAATTTTGTTAATCATAGTGCTGCTGTGCAATTTAATAATCAAAATAACATTAATCTTGAGTAATCATACTGCATATATATCACAATTTCACCAATTTCCTGCACAAACTATATATTATATTTAAATGTTTTACATCTCAGCGATGTATATTGATACCAGGAGTATAGATACACAGAGATTATAGTTTATACAGTACAATTGTGTGTCTGCTACTCCCTCTGCTGGTGGGCTCCACAGCCTCCTGAGACACAAAAGAAAAAAAGTTGGGAAAAAAAAAGTTTTTTTTACATAATTGTAATATAAGAAACATATTCCAGATTTTTTCTTTCTCCTCAAAAATGTTATTTATTTATGTTTTATAACATGTCCCTTCACTGAGTAAATCTTTTCCATAAAATGTACATTACAGTACATTTACATTATATAATTCCACTTTTAAGAATTGTAATATTAAAGGTATTGTGCATGCTTTTAACCAGTTGTACATAGTATGTGTGCATGCGTGTGCATCTGTGTGTGTGTTTGTACAAGACAAATAATCTGTCTGACTCTTCTGCAATAATTTTCCTCAAGTATGAAATATGGTTGAAAAAAGTCCCACTGTCCCCCACAAAGGACATGGGGTAAAATATGTATTTTGAGAGGCTTAAACTCTTAATATAATATAGTAAGGACTCTCATAAATACAAAACAACACCCATATGAAGAACAAAACAATATATCTTTATATATTTGATCACGTATGTCTCTTACTGCCATAATAACGCGTTTGTGGCAGTTCCCCCCATTTAGAAAAAACAGGAAATGTGTTGTGTTGGCCACGCCCCCATGTGTGTGACATCACTCCAGACAGTACATTAGGAACTTGTGAATAAGTATGGAATATGCTTTAGTTTTTGATGCAATGCCCCCTGGTGCTGTAGTGGTTCTTAGAAGCTCAGTATTGATCTGAATCCACTGGATCCTGCTGTCACTGTCCAATCTGTTTCTCCTCTAAAAAGGTAATTAATAACCGTGATATATGTTCTTTATTTCAAAAAGAAATTGTCTGCGTGTCCTACTGGAATAATCTAACTTCAGACCTGGATTAGAAGAAAACTTGGTGCTTACCTTCTAAATATCTGATTTTAAATCAAGTTAAGGAAGTCACTTTTAAACTTAATCATCATTATTATCCCTCCAAGGTATTTTTATAAAAAGGACAAATGTTTGTCAAATGATTCCAGAAGATTTATATAATATATTCTCATCTTATCCCCACTCTTGTATTTTTTGGCAAGAAGCCTGTACTTTTACTTTCCAATATATTGACAATGAATTTTGTTATGAAAATGTATTGTTTGGTTTCTTTTCTTACTCTTCTACCAAAGCAAATCAATACTATATCATACATCTAATATTATTACTTGCACAGTCTCATAATCATAAATCTAAATTTTCCAATCAATAAACCGTTCTAATTTTAGAAAGTGAAACCAATACATTGTCAATGTTATGCTCAACAAAAAAAGTGATTAAACCCCTGAATCTATGTACCCTGTAATAATATGTTTGTGAACTAATGATTTCTGTCTGTATTTTGATCCCCTGGCATTTTCTGTTCTGTTTTGTTTTGTTTTGTTTTGTTTATGTATCTTTTGCATGTTTAAAAAAAACACACAGTACATTAGGACTCAAATAAACTGCATGCATGATGTTTGCAATAAAGGCCTCAGTATCACATGAGGATAAATAATGCAGTTGTTCTGGTAAAGAGTGGGATATCACTTGATTAAATTATTCAACACAATGCTGGACTTTGAGCTGTACTTGTGTTTGTTGTCTTAACAGACTTGTTGTTTTTTTCTGTGTGTCGTCTCAGGTGAGAACTTCTGCGGAAACAGCAGCTGCAGCTGAGACCTCCGTGAGTTATATCTGTGAGTTCCTGTGTGAAGGTCTGCAGCATGCCCAACAACATGCAACTTTGTTGGTATTCCTTTTGTATTTGTAGCTCATAATTAGGGACAGACCGATTAACGGTCGGCCGATCAATCCATTTGATATAATTGGCATCGGCCCATTATCTCAGATCACAAGGCCGATTAAAGTGCAGATCTACAAAAGGACCAAAAACAAAGATGCTGCTTATTGGTCCTGTGCACTAACATTGTTTTTGTTTATGTAGTTTATATATTTCAGAAACAAAGAGATGCTGCTATCTGCTGTAGGACTTTTTTTTATCGTCATTGCGATATCAACTTGCGCAATTAACATCACGAAAGACTGCGACACATCGCAGAAAACACTCAGGGATTTTTTTGAGTTTGTTAAAAGAAAGTATTAGTAGAAAACTTTAAATTGTAAATATTCTATTTTTATGGTGCCTTTTGTTTTCAGTTCATTAAAAGAATGTTGGAAATAATTAATAACTTTCTTTTTTTATTCAGTAAACAGATTGTTGTTATTTTAGCAGAATACTGAAAGAGCAGAAAGGCAGAACTGCGTACGCTTTATTATCTGTTTATTTATCACAAGTAATATAGTTATCGCGATATTCACTGTTATCGAACATCACATATTTTCTTTATATCGTGCAGCCCTAATCTGCTGATTTAAGTTCAGAAATTTTGTGTCACATTTGTTATTACTATTATTATTGTTATTAATATTATTTTTAAATTGTTGTAGAATATTTTATCAGATACAAAATCGGCACTATAAATCGTCCATCGACGCCATGCTCTTTAAATATCGGTATCAGCACTGGTCATTGAAATACCCATATCTGCACTACTTTGCACCAAAATAACCAAAAATCTCCTCGAAGCGAAATATAGTCTAAATATAATTGGTTACTGTTGCTAGCCCTGTCAAGCTTTCGGACCCCCAGAGATATTCCAAAGGAAATAACTGCAAATTTCTGGAATAATATTTATGAAATATCAGAGAGAAGAAGACAGGAAGGATTACAATGTGCATGTGTGAGCTACATTCACTTTCACACATTAATGTGTCGGCAAAGTTTTGTGAATGAAGAGGACATTAAAAGCTCTCTGGTGTCAAGCAAAGCACTGGGGACGTCTTACGCTGTGTCAAAAAAAAGCCACATTCTCTTTTTCCCTGCAGCCATAGTTTTGGCTGAAACTATGGCTGACAAGAAAGCAGCTGACTAGGGCTGCACCTAACGATTATTTTCATAATCGATTAATCTGCAGATTATTTTCTCGATTACTCGACTAATCGTTTGGTCTATAAAATGGCAGAAATAGTGGAAAATGTCCAAGTTCCTCAGTGTCCAAGATGATGTCTTTAAATGTTTGTTTTGTCCAAAACCCAAAGATATTCAGTTTAATATGATATAAAACTGAGAAAAACCCAAAGATAATTAGTTTAATATGATATAAAACAGGAAAACATTCTCCATATTTGAGAGGAGGAAAACAGCATTTTCTGACATTTTTTCATGAAAAATTACTTTAACGATTAATCGATTATCAAAATAGTCGATTAGTCGACTAATCGCTGCAGCTCGACAGCCGACCGGTGGTGGATAAAATGAAGCGAGCAGGTCAGTTTGCTCTGCAGTTGGATGAAATGACAGATGTTAGTGGGGAAGCTCAGCTCCTGGCCTTTCTGTGTTATAAAGATGTGTCGGACATAAATGAGCATATTTTGTTTTGCAAGAAGTTTACAGAACAGACAACTGCCGAGGACATTTTTCAGGTAATAGGCAGCTTTTTCAAAGACAATTTCTGGAGTGGAAATCCTGCATTTGTACAGATGGCGGGGAGAGTGCATGAGCTACGTGGGCGTGTGAAGAAGGTAAACCCCGACATAAAGTGGATGCACTGTATTATTCACCAGGAGGCACTCGCCAGCAAGAGAATGAGCCCCGAGTTAAGTGCTGTTTTGGATGATGCAGTAAAGGTGATTAATTTCATTCAGTCCAGGCCAATGAATCAAAGGCTGTTTCTAAATATTTGTGATGACAGCTGGTCAGAGCGCGAGCAGCTACTGCTGACGTCCGCTGGCTGTCTTGTGGCAAAACACTATTGAGGCTGTTTGAACTTTGCATTTATGTGTTTTTCTGAAAGAGACTTGCACCCCCTTGCTGCAGTGTTTGAGGATGCAGAGTGGATTTTGCACCTGGCCAAACTGAATGACCTCAACATATCACTTCAAGGCAACATGCTCACACATCCTTAACATGTATGACAAAGTGAATGGATTCATAAAGGTCGATTCATGGGAGAGGAAATGTGAGGATCGAGATGTCCCGTGCCGAAAATGGTGAAAACTTGACACTGATTTCAACCACTACTTCCATGATATTGAAGCAAAGTCAGAAAAAGTGGACCAGGGTGAGGCAGCAGCTGCATTCCTGCAAGACTGCAGGAAAAAATGTGATGGATTTGTCCTCTGACCGTGGGCTAAAGATGGCACATGCTGAAAAGTCATTGACTGGGTTTTGGTGTGACGTTGAAAAGGAATATCCTGAGCTGGGAAAACGTGCACTGAATGAACTTTTGTCTTTTGGATCTGGTTATATGTGTGAGCTGGCCTTCTCAGCTTCGACTCACATGAAAACCAAACAGTCTGAATGTGGAGAATATCCTGGTAACAGCTGTTGGCACACTGCCCCCAGAACTATCAAAGCTTATGAAAGACAAGCAAGCTCAAGTGTCTCATTAAAGCTCAGGTGACTGATGAACACATGGACAAAGATTTGTAGTCTGCAGAATACGATTTGTAGGCGGGGACGTCTCTGCAGCACCACAATACTTGTCCATATTGGTCCCGTTTTGGTTAGTCGCCTATTAATTTTTGAAGGTTTAGAGGGCTTATAACATTATGATTGAAGCATATGATCATGACCATATTCTACTATGTCTCATAAGTTATTGCAGCAGTTGGTTGTTACACAGATTTGGCAATTTTTGACCACTAGAGAATTGATAAATATGGTCATAAATACCTCCAAAATACCTCATTAAGACACCCAGATGTACAGGTCGTACCTCCCAGCCTTCACCAGGGCACCAATTAGCCTAATGTGTGGCTATCCAAATTAATTAAGAATAATTAAAAATAGTTTTTAATAATTATATTGAATAATATGATCTAATTTACATTAAATCACCTCTTTTGGGGCACCACCTTGTAAAATCCACGTCGTCTCATAAAGTGTACTAAACCATTAATCTGGAACTTTGATTACTAATTAAATTAATAACTACAATCAAAAATTACCATATAAATGTCTAGTAAAACGTTGAAGGATTTCTGAGTTTTTTTTCATAGAAGAGGGTGGTAATATTCAGCATGAATAGACAACATATATATTAAAAACTGAAGATTTATTCAAAATCAATAAAGCAGAAATAAAACACAATATGTACAGGTGTAACTAGTCTAAAGAAAAGAACAAAAGAGTGCATGCCTGCGTGCCTGCGTGCGTCAGATCAAATAACAGACTTATGGCCAGCGTGAGTTTTGAGTTAAACTCCACTCATAATTCTGTTCAAATCAATAATCAATGTGTATGTGCTGTTACGTGATCTGTACGTGGATCAAATGGCACTCATGTCAAAACAATGACAATTTAAAATTAGTTTCGAATTAGTCAAAATAAATACCACCAAGAAATACCATCCTATCAAAAACCATTGGTTGAAATCAGCCAAAGATAGTTCCCAGCCAGCAATCTGATGGCTACATAGCTTTGGCAAGAAAGTATTTTTTTCCTCTCACTCTTGGCTTGTTAAAAAAGTGAAAAATGTTGACCTGCTACTGTACATTTCCCCTTTTCCTTTTCTACAACTTCGTTAACTGCACCTGTACATTAGAAGTCACACTCCATCCAGCCTCCTTTTTTCTTTTCCGCTTATGCTTCAAATAAAACACTGTTTCAAAGACCACGCCATATGTATATTTTCCACACTTTGGAATATGTAATATATTTAGTTTGGTGGTAATCACTCACACATTGGGACAACAGAGGCAAAGTACTGACTGAGAGAACGGAGCGAGGAGAGTCGCTGATGTTTTAAAACATGTATGGATGATTAATTACCTGGAGCTGCTGGAGGAAAATACTGGTTTTAAAGAACACAGAGAGAGACCGCCACAAAACGTGTGTTTCCTCTCCTCCATTGGAATAATTGAAATTTGATTAAAAGGGAAAACAGAACCTTCTTCTGCCTTGTAAGCAGAATATCCACAGTGAAATGCAAAAGAATCCTTTCCTCCTTCAATATGGTAAAGTGTCCGTCAGAGTTTGTACAGGGTCATTTGCCAAAGGACAAGAAGGGAAGTCATTACTGCCTTTCCCTTTACCTGTAACCTCCAACAAATGCATATTACATTGAGTGAGGTGCAGTCAATCAATTGGGACCATACAATTACAATCTATCAACAAGGCTGTCAGGTTGAGCAGATCCCCAGGCTGGAGTTGGTAATGATGAGTTCAAACACCTGAAACAGGTCTTTCAAGTCCCTTGTACTCTGTGTGTGTGTGTGTGTGTGAGTGTGTGAGTGTGAGTGGAGAGAGAGGGAAACGGGGTGTGAGAGATAAAACGGGGGGAAGGGAGAGCTAAAGTCCCTTTAGTTTGCCTTTTTCCTCACTACCCGATACATTGACAAAGGTCCTGTGCATTTTGGAATGAAAGAAAGGTCTGAGCAGCTCCTGACCAGCCGATAAACGGCTGCAGCTTTCTGTAGTGTAAAATAAGTGGTGATTCATCCTCAGACTGGTTCTTCCCTTTATAATTGTCTCCTCTTGTTTGAAAAGTGCTGTGGAACAAATAACTTACGTTTTGTGTGTGTTAACTTGTTCCGTCCTCATGTAAAGCATCCTGAGGACCTTTGAAAGGCACTATACAAATCCAAGATAATAATGTTGTTATTATTATTAATAATAATAAGAAAATAATTAGTTTTGGTTAATAAGAAAAGAGAAAAAAAAAAGACATTAGGTTTTTGCGGTATTGTGTGGAACTGGGTTCCAAAAGAGACTGGGTCCCGAGGTTTTCAATCGAGGTTTAGAAGAAACCTGGAAGCAAACTGACTGAGTTTGCTTAAGAATTAGTG